>APFE031490705.1:166050-200040 GCA_000404065.3 Pinus taeda | reverse complement strand
ATTCTAAATCACAAGAAAAATAAAAATGCGAGAGCATAACCCATAAAACACATATACACAGAGATTTCCCACTGGATATCAAAACCGAGACTACCAGCTTGATTTTTCATTATATTCCTTTCAATGTTACAATACATATTTATACATGCCGAAGCATCCAATACCATGGACCGAAAACCATCGCGTCTAACACCATGGGCCGAAAACCATCGCGTCCAATACCATGGACTGAAAACCATCGCGTCAAAAAAATATGTGCGAAAATCATGCACAAAACCATAGGTGGGTCCGCCCAACCTAACATAGGGTCCAAAACCAAAATTTTCTGGGGTGCTGCCTTGGACCCCATAAAGTGGGGTTACGAGTACCCCTCAAACCCCCTATTAACTATGTGGAAAGAATATAACACAACCCAATAGACAAGACCCCTGCCATGTTATTAAAGGTGTTGGGTAATCTTAAGATGGAGCCAAAGGAAAAATTTAAAGATTTAAGTCATAGGTTCAGTCGTATCTTGAAAAAATTTTCATACAACACAAAACCTCATGAATCCCTCACCATATATTACTACAATTCTGCCTTGCCAACAAATATTGTGTAGTTTTTAAAGTGAACTACAAGACAGATATTGACTAAGAACTACAAAGAGGCTATTTTCGTTGAGAAGGAATTGTGTGCTACTATGATCATCTCTATGATGAATCAAAAAATGACTCCAAGGACATGGGTAAGAGGTCCCAAGCCTTCGTGAGCAAGGCTAAGGAGAAAGAACTGAAGGATCTTGAAAGCCTGACTCATCTCATTAATTCCTTTACCACTGAAATGGAAGAACTCAAATAGAAGACAAGAAAGACTACCATGAATAGCAAGACCCCCAAGTTCTTATTCAAAAGGAATTTAGCTTCCAGTAGTAGCAGTAACCAGTTGACAAAGTTTGCGAAGAGTTCCAATGTTGTCTTGAATATTGAGAAAATTGGCACAGATTCATATTGCACATTTCATAATGAGCATCATTGATAAAATATGTGCCCATAATGGAACCATCTCATGAGAAGAATGGCTGCAGATTTTTTTGGTTTAGTCATGGTTGAGGAGAAGAGTGAGCCCTATGAAGGGAAGGAAGAAGCTACTGTATTGGGCATGAAGTGAACATTTATCATTATGTTCTCACAGCCCAAAATAGTATTGTTGATAAACAGCCTGTGAGTGACATCTAGCCCAGAATAAAAACAACTGATACAACCTAATAAGCCAAGGGACGACTACTGTAATTGAGGTGCCCAAACAAAATTTCAAATAAAACCTATTAAGGAAACTCAATCCACTCGCTAACTTAGAGTAGAACACTCAGACCAAGTTCGAGAAGGCAGTCTCAATGAAAAGTGTTTCTAATAGAAGAAAGGACAGAACGGTCCTTCGAGAAACCACAAACCAAGTTCCATCCCTGGACACCTCGATCAATCTCCATGCAAACATCTCCATGTTTGAACTCACAAAGATCACAAGCAAGCAAGACATCCTTCTATAAGCACTTGGGAAAACTTCTATTGGTAATGCTATCTCTTCAGACAAGGGATCTAGTAAGTCTCCTAAAACTCTTGGATCTATACTTAATGCACTTATGATGGATGCAAACACACTCTACCCATCGTTCTTGTTAACATTTGAAATATTCAATTTCAATGTATGCAATTTCTTGGTTGATTCGGGTGCATCGGTGAATGTCATGTCATTATCTGTTGCCAAGAAGATCAATGCTAAATGGGAAAAGACAGATGCACAGATTATTCAGCTAGACAAAACTCATGTCCAGGAAATTGGTGAACTCAGAGATGTCATCATCCATTTAACATCTGATAGATGAATTCACCAATGTATCAACATAGTGATTGTGTACATTCTAGAACCATACAAAGTGTTACTAAGCAAAGACTGGTCTAGCAAGATTCAAGGGTACTTTGCCACAGACTGGTTACACCTATAGCTTCTGTATAGGGGCAGGAACAATTAGATCTAGATAGAATTATAGAGATACATGAAGCACATGGTTACTCCCTTGAACAGACACAACGAGCTAATGGATTTCATAGAACTATTATTTGGAAATTATTTTCTAGAAACTCGGCTGGGGTGTTATCTCACAGAGCAATCCTCACTCCCACTAGACACATAGTTGGATCTCCTTCCATGTCCAACTGGCAATAATGAAGTTTGTAAAATTAGTAGTATTAGTAGTAGTACTAGTGCGGTCAGTAGTCAATGTACATATAATATGTGGACTATGTATTTTGATGGATCTAGAAAGCAGGAGGGCTCTAGAGGTAGTTGTGTTTTAAAATACATGTTGCAGAGAAAAAATGTGATCTCTAGCCACTTGGAATTCGAGTGCATGAATAACACTACAGAGTTTGAAGCACTCATTTGGGGCTTACAGAAGGCCATCGACCTCAAAATTTACATTTTGAAAGTGGTAGGTGACTCAGAAATCATGGTGTGCTAGGTATGTAACACCATACATTGTGTGTCACCTCATCTTGAAAGTTATAAACAAGACTTATGGTGACTCATCTCACACTTCTGATATTTTAATATTACTTTGGTTTCAAGAATGTGTAATGCAACTACGGATTCCTTGGAAAACGTTGTTGCTAGGATGTCACCTTTAACAGACAGATTTTCTAATGAAATTCTATATAAAACTTTCATCCTAGATAATATCAATAAGTTATGTGTTTTGGATGATGACCAACATATATTATATTTTATGGTGAACGTTGATGTGTTCAAAGATGCAGTGATCAACAAGGATGAGCATGAAAGGGCACTGAAAGATGTAGCCAATGCAAGTAAAGGAAACCTTATCCCCAAGAGAATTTCTATGATCTGCATAACCGCTTTCGAGGACCGGTTAATGCCAAGACCCACAATTCCACTATGTCACATGAGAAAATCAACTCGGGAATTGAGAAGGATATGAAATATGTCAATCTCGGTAATCTCTTCACACCACAAGAGTGGAAAGCCTTCATCCTCTTATTCAAGCAGTACCATGATGTGTTCTTGTGGACATATGATGAACTCAATAAATTTGACATGCAATACCAATCAAGGAAGTGTTAGAAAATCAGAAAGGCAGAAATATTTTACCATTCTCTATAAGTACTTGTGATGTTTCGTGTTATTGTGATTCTTTATATCTTATTTCTTTTAGTTCATCAAGAAATTACCAAAAAAGCAACACATAAACCAATAGACACTAGATGTAGGCACTATGACAGGGAAATGCCCCCCTCAAGGGGAAAGCCCAGTCAATAAATTCATCCTTTCAATAGTATTCTTTGAGACTCTTCACCCTAGATAAAGACCATACCTTTCCTCCACTCCAAGTCAACTTCCCATAATTTTGACCCCTTTCTAGCAACTTTGACTAGGCAGCAGCTTCCGGCGACATGCAGCTTCTGGCAACAGTTAAACTTAAAAGACTTAGATATCCCAATCTAGCGCATGAAACAAAGAGAGAGGGGCACAAAAATTTATATTTTCTTCTTCTCCTTAGACTCCACCCAACTCACACTTCTTTTGGCTTCTCGGCTTCAAACATTACACTTTCCCCAACTGCAAGAGATATTCAACTTCTTATGAGAGAGTATGCTCCAAATGAATTCTATTTTATTGTATTTATAGGCTTCATGTGAGGTCTAATTAGTTTTCTTAGGCCGAATTGATCTCTTTTAGGTCGACTTGGTGTGGAGGATACATAAATTATATTTGACTCAATACTCAACCATTTTACATGATTCAAAAGCCCAAGAAGGGTCTATTTAAAATTACAATGACCCTACTGACTCGGAATAAATCATAAAATTTCTCAATGGGGACTTTGACCTAAAACATGGTCACCCAAGCATGAAACCCATGCTTTAATAAGTCACAATAACAATAATAAAAATTCTTTTATTTATTCTTTTGAAAATTGCACTTCATGATTGCTTAAAAACATAAATGAAGATTGAAACTAGTTACATTTTCCAATAGGAAGGGGCCAATCCATGTTTTCCTGATGGGGCTTGGACCCAGGTTCAGAGTTAGCTACACTAACCAACAAAACCCTATACTATCAACCCTTTCGGAAACAACCCGTGTAGTGCAGGCTATAGTCTCACCTAAGGCAGTATTGGGGGATGCTAGAACCAGGTTTCTACATCCAAAGGGCTATGTGATGTGTTTTCTATAGATCTAGAGCTTTATCTTAACCTTCATGAACCTAACACTTGAAACCCATAACTTATAGTAATTGACAGTTAACATATTTTTGTCCTTTTCTAATTGCACTAAACATGCATAACATCATATAAATAAGCATGTCTACGTCTTCATGAATCTACTAAGTATTTTTCCCAATTAAATGCATTCAACAATTCATAAATACATCAACTTCAGAAATAAACAGTAATACATTAATACACTAATATTTCTTCAAAATGTGTCTTTATTATGCTTCATATTCTCAATTACAAACTCTTTCTAACCCTACTAACATAGTTGCAAGGGCCCGCGCACTCAGCTACAGACTTACCAAGGTCGTTGCGCACACAATTACAGGAGCCTTCCCCTTCAACTAGGTACAAAATAAATAGCTTTAGACTCAACTCATGTACTTTTTACTTTCTTACTTATGAATCTTCTACTACTTCCTTTTATACTCTTCTTCATTACAATGCCATGGTCTGTGAACCATGGGTGGGTCTCAAAAAAACTTGACTTTAACAAAAATAAGGGGATTTGACCTTCCTAAAGCCCCTTTGACTCCTATTAACCTTGTTACTCATGCTCTACTCCTCAAAATGCAGATACTTTACAATATTTTTACAACTTAACAAAACTTTAACAAAATCTAACCCAGGGAACCCTATCCCAACAAGTCCCCAACACAAAGTCATGACTTGTCCCAAGTCACCATGTTGGGGTTACCTCAACCTTTGCATGTAGGCCATTGAATTCAATCTTCAACACTTGAAGATTTGTTGTTCCCTGCAGAGCGACCTCACTAACTTCTTCGACCAACTTCTCTATCATTGGGCCTTCGATTGCAAGGTCCTCTGTGTTTGTTGAAGGGAATTTAAATTTCTTTGGATGTTTTTTGGTATTTTGCTTGCATTGTCAGCCCATGGCTGCATTCTTGTGGAAATTATAGAGGCCTTCTGAAGCAGCTCATCAATCTAAGTATGTATGAATTTCCCTTCTTGGAGTCTAGTGAACCTCCACACGAGTGCTATGGTCCATGTTGTTGCCCTGATCTCATCAAACTGTAGTTTCTTTTCACGGATGTTAGCTTCGATCATCTACAAGTGTGGATCCTACTCTAGTAAGGCCCACATTTCCATTTTTTTCACAAATAGTTAGCTACAGTCCTTGACTGCAGTGGCTAGAGTTGTCATATCCTCTTTAATGGCAGCTTTGCACTATTCTCTAACCACTAGAGGTGTATTTGGCTACAGCTTTAGTTGAAGCTCTTAAATCTATAGTTGTATCTCAAACCACACGTTCACTATTTCCTCCTTGGATTTCTTTAATACAGCAACTAACTTGTGAATTTTCTCCGCAAAGGCTGCCTCAGCTGGAATTTGCAGCTCATGGAGCTTTTTGCACACTTGGGTAAGGTTTTCCTCTAACTGTTAATTGCACTGCATCACCTCATCACAAGCCTTCACGTTTTTTGCAAACATTTTTTTATTGTTAGTCTTTAATTCTTCGATAATCAATAGAGCTCTTTTCTCCTGGACGCGGAGCTCATCTGAAATTCATTGGTGCAGCTCATGCAAGGTATGGATAAGTAGTGTTGTAAGATTTATACTCATGTTGTTCATATATAGTATCCTAGCTTGATCCTCAGATGTTTCGACATGAAAGGAACGCTCCGACAACATCACTGCATGGAGGTCTATAGTCAGTTTTTCTTTTGATGTTTCGCTCGCCTGACTCACACTCACTTGTCTTACACTCGCCTGGATCACTCCTATCTAGACCTGCAATTCCTTTAGGCCCTGTTGCACTTTGTCCAGTACCTAGTGGTACTGGTCCTCTATGTGCCCCATATGTTTTCAGTTGTGGAGCAGACAAAATCACCTATCTCATTAAGGTCCCAATCCATGAGGACCAATGGTGTAGTACTCGTAGACTTATTAGACTTCTTCTTCTTGCCTATTCCCGTCAAACTACGCACCTGTCCCTTCCCGAGCCTAAAGGGGGACTCTAAGTCCTCCAATCTGACATAGGGGTCTCCATCCCCTTCCTCTTCATCTATGGTTTCTACTTCAACATTAGTGCACTCTGTATCCTGCTCTTCAAGGTCAATGGTGACCTGTGTTGTTGATTCCTACACATATTTTACTTTCGATGCTTCCTTATCTTTATTGGAAGCCTTCTATGCTTCTTTCTCTTTCTTAGAAGCCTTTTGTGGTTCTTTGTCTTTATCTTTCAAGGCCTTTGTTGCAGTTTCTTTTCCCTATTTCTACATCAACAACCTTACTAGTTCCTGCGGCTTCACCATATGGGGTGATCCATTCACTTGGTCATTGGATAATGACCCCCATAATATCATCCTCCATGACTAAATAAGGAAACATGTGTCATGTTCCTGCAGCATCCTTCCTTTGCACGCATGGATAGATTGTGAAAATTTTCTTTGAAGTCTACTACATCTTCATACTGCACATGTAGATTGGGTGACAACCGTGGTCGTTGGTTGATCACCATATGCAACTTTGATTTAAAAAATACCCAGAACATATTGTTCTCAATTATGTGGTTAGGGTCCTTCGTCACCTACAATGCGGCGAATTTTGCAGCCTCACACAAGTCTAGATGCAACGTTGGGAACTGGGAATCCTTGGGTGTCCTTCAAGCTATGAGCACGATCAATAATAGTAACCACACATAGTGGAATTCTTTTCCATCATCTTGGGCTTCATGAAAATCATACAAGAATCCTTGGCAGAGGTACTTTGCCAAATTAAATTGGACCCCCTGGTTTCACTGCACAGCAAAGGATACCATTGGTGCCGACACTTCATTGGTACGATACTTATACAATATTTTTCCTACCAAAATATATGCAGCAAACCACACAGCTTCATCCAATATAAAGCTAATGGTGTAGCCTCGTGACTTCTTGACCAACCCAAAGTTCTCTCTTCATCTGATCCATGAGTTGTTTCTCCTATGACTTCCTCAAAAAAACATCTACACCCTGATAAGGTAGCATTTTGATTCTTTTGACCATCATATCGTCAATTGGGATGGGCCCTCCCATCCATAGGCACCCATCATGAACCAGTGCCAACAACTAACACACACAAATGGTATTAATGATGTTGCAGCTAAAATGTGGGACATAAAGCATGTTGAGAAACCTTGTGCACTCAATACTAACCACCCACTTCATTAGTTCAAGCCTTGTGATGCTCGCCTCCTCATAGTAGACCGATTTCAAGAATTTAGTGGGTTCTAACTATGGAAACTTCACATGATTGCCCAAATCCAAATCCTCCATCTTCAAAAATGGTACCTGGGCCAACAAGTCAACCTCAACAGGTACTTCCTCCAATAATAATGGCATGAATACCTTGAATTTCAATGATTCAGGGTTCATAGTGACTTTGGTAGTTAATTTCCTAGGGGGTATATATGGTGCAAACGAGAAATTGGTTATGCATCCTATGCGGTGATTTTTTCAATCCCCATAGTCAACTCTTCTTCATCCGGGTCCTGGGCTTCTGTAGGCTGATTATTTTTATCTATATGACCCTTTTGTTTGATCTTTGTTTGGATTTTGAATGTGATTTCTGAACCAGGGCTTTCTATGGTTTTTTCTACTTTTTCTCTCCTACCGCAGAGGGAGTAGGTTTTGGCCTCGGTGACCTAGGTGTTTTGGTAGGGATTGGTGGTGTTGCAATCATCTTGTCAAGGCTCTCCCAGAAGAGTTTCTTCTTTCACTCATACAAACCTCCCTCAAACCCAAGCCCCTTCTGTGAAATTTCTCGATCTACCTCTTTTCAATCTTGTCCAGACATACATTAGCCTTTTATGCTCAAAGTTAGGCACAAAATTTCAAGTCAATCTCTCTGGAATAAAAGTGTCTACATGTGGAGTGAGATGTTGTATTTATAGTCCTTTTTAATTCAAATCCATCAATTCCCTCTAGATCACCCTCATTAATTCTCTTTTGGTGGAATAGTTCCAAAGATATGCTCCTTAAATGATTTTTCCCCACTCCCTTTAACGGAAAAATAACCATCCAATCATCTATAGTGCTTCCATCAGTCGCTTTCTAGCCAGGATGCATGAGACCCACCTCACTAGCACATCTCCCATCTGTTTTGGAGAATTTGGTAGCTACAGATAAATACTAATTTCCTAGATAAGTAGCCATATCTAGAACAATAGTTTAAAGCACTTTAGCCTTTTCCTATAAGCAATAGATAAGACAAAGAAGATGAGAAGACCTACTTGTAGTTCCACTTTCCTCTTGTCTCCTTTGTATCAATCCTGTCACTCCTTCTTGTGCTTAACACACTTGAGAAGTACCTGTAAACATCAACAAAAGAAAAATAACCAATCAAAGAAAAAGATCTATTGAATACAAGTAAATGGAATTAGATACATTCACTCATATAAGCATCATATAACAAGATAAGCATATGGGAAAAAGGTTCAAATACTTTATTAAATAGAAGAAGGAATTACAACCATCATGTCTGATTTGAAGTCACTCCTCTAGCATAACAATACTTGTCTCAAAGCCAATTCTCATAGAAATATTATCTCCGTACAATTCAACATAGTCCAGCCCCTAATCACTTATATGAGTGTTCAAATTATAGGAGGATGAAGGAGGTTATGTCATAAATGGGGATATAGAATGGCCTTCCATACTTAGAATTAGATCCATGGAGGAAGGGATGAGAGGATAGGATGCATCTTAACTCATTCCTCATCCATTTTTGAGATCATGGGAGTTGATAAGTGAGGGAAACTTCTAGATGACTCCAAGATATAAGAATATTCCCCAAACCCTATGTGAATTTCACTCAATCTCACCCAGCACAAGTGAAAGAGGGCCTAAGTGCTCTACAGAGCACCCTCGCATGGACTCAACTGCTCTACAACGCACCCTTACATGGGCCTACCTGCGGTGGTCCCTTTAGAGGTCATTTCAGGATGTCTTCAAGTCATGAAACTATATGGGAAGGAGGCATTCAAAAGGGTGACTTTTTTAGGGCATGTAGCAACTAAAAATGGGTTTGATGAGCCCTAAAACACTGATCTGGATTATGGGAGTGATGTTCCCAAATGGATCTGTAATAGTTTCCCCCTAAAGCATGAAGCCAAAAACTACAAATGTCGAATGAAATGCTTTACGATGTGATGAGGAGGTTTCGAAGTGGAAGGTGACATGCATCAATTACAATACCTATATCAAGATATTTTGATTTTTACATGAATTGTTGAGGGAAGGCATACCCATTCTCAGCATATAATCTTTCATTACATGTACATAGATAGTCATCTATAGATATAGACCCATGATCTAAATCACTATCAATGTAAAGCCATTGTACATATGATTTAGTACTCCTAAAATCGTAGCTCAGATGGATGAAAATAGATCCAGGGTCTTCTATCTTGTTCAATCGTTCGCTCAAGTATGACTCTAACCATGTGAATATTTGGTCTAAATTCGAACATGGGAAGACACCATCTGATTACCAGCGAATGATGTAAGTTGTTAACAGATGCGAGAGAAATCACCGATAATGATAATGATCCTCATGGTACTGCAGTACATTCTACATGGTGTGAATGGATGATTTGATGTTGAATACCATACAAAGTCTTTTGGTTGAAGGTCATTGATGTCAACCTATCGTCAAAAGCGAGAAACCTGCCATTGATGTATGCAAGCCTCAAGGTACTGGAAGGGTGTTTCTAAGTCAACCTCTTCGATAATGTGCTGATGTCAACAAGAAGCGACTTGTCACAGGAGGGCCTTGATGTATCCCACATCAATGACATGAAATGAGTGTAATGATTTTGGAGACGGAATTTGTCTAACAACACAAGGTTCATGAATGGCGGCCATGAAAATGAAGGTTTATGGTATTGCAAAGGATGAATTTTAATTGGATGACTTCTCTTGAACATGTCGGTGACACTTAAATGAATTGGTAGCATTGACCCAAAACAAAGTGAGGGATGGTATCATAGACCAACAGTATGATAACTATCAAGTTGATAACCCAACCCAAGTAGTCACAGTGATTAAGTGAAAGTGTCATGTTCAAGAGCGACCTACTAACAAAAAGTAGTTTACTCGTTTTTCCATTTTCCCTAGTCATTGTTGACCAGTACCTCTTTATTTTTTATCAAGCTTGAGGAGGATAACATATGCATGTTGTATAATTCCACCTGTTAGTGTCAGCCTTTCCAGCCTTCCTCCAGTGATCAAATATGCTCTTACAAAGTGATTGTGAAGTGTCAAGGTCAAATTTTGTCATTTCAGTGAGTCTTCAAGCAAAATTTGGTCACTAGGCATTAGGTCTAGGGTTTGTTCTCACTCTTTTCAAAGTTGCCCAAATGCCAATCTATGTCACTATTCAACTGATTCTATCATCATTCATAGTGTTTTCATTATCATCTCAGTGTCCAATGAGTCATTTTACACCTTGTTCATGCTTCAGTTGCGCCTAGGTAAGGTCATTTCCCTCTCTTAGGGTTTTGGAGGTAAGTTCTCTTGCAGGGTCAAAAATTTGTATATTGATGTTCATACACCTTCCCCTATCCTTAAAGTACCTTACCAAATGCTTCCCATCACTGAGATTCCCCAAATTCCTCATTTTCGCACAAACCCTAGTTTCTAGCTACAACCTGGCAATTTTCTAGGTTGGGCCTGTGATTTGCCCTTTTGGACCCCTTCCCCTCACTCAATCTCTGAGATTCCACTTTCCCCTGCTTCCTAACATCCCTCCCCACTCCCAAAAATTTCCCCAAGAATTTAGAAGCCCCCTATCCCCTTCATTTCGCTTCATTTCGACCAAATTCCTTGTTTCACACATCAGGGCAAGTTTCACTCAAATGATGTTTCAGAGCAGTTAAAGATGAATTTTGGAAAACTGAGAGAGGTTTTTGTCCACATGCCAAAGAAGAAAAACCTCCTTCCCTTTTTGCACAGGTGTCATGGTTTTAGAGAAATGTCAAAATTACAATCGCTAGATCCAAGGAGGTTGGCCAAGGCACTAAAATGACGAAAAGGGCCCGATCCACTCCAAATTTTGGCCAAAGCCTATTTGACTAAGCATGGTACTTGATTGGGGACTCCCGGCCCAAATTTCAAGAAATTTGGAGGAAATTTTGTCAATTGTGAATTTTTTGTGCCACACACAAGTTTTATTCCCTAACGCGTAGCGCGCGACCCTTTCGTTGGGGAGGTCCATTTCAAGAAAACTCAAAATTTTTGGATTTTTCATGCAAAAATACACTTGCTCAGCAATTACCAAAAAAATTCACCAAGTTTTGAGCCTCCAGAAGGTCAAAAAACAAGCAAAACATGACTCTCTACCACCCTTTTGACACACAGGGAGCAGTCTTGGGAGATTGCAATTTTGGAGGGGCAAATGACCACAAAATTCAGAAATTTCACTTGGGTTGGAAAGTATACATCCAGAACGTTCCAAAAAGCCCACTTTTTCCTCATTTGGACTCCAGGAAGTGCCTCAACAGTTGGCTCAAAGGTGCGCAACGCGTTCAGGATTGGGGCGCGACGCATCAGCACATTTTCTCAATTTTTCACCTACAGCTCAGCAAAACGCAGTTTTGACTAGGTTTGACTTTTTGGAGTGGATTTTGATCCTCCTTGTTGTAAATGATTTAATTTTATGATACTTTGATACTTATTTATCTCTTCTAGAAGATTCATTCATGAGATAGGCAAAAATTAAATGAATGAATTGGTTTCCTAGCCTATAGAGGCAAGTTGTTTTGACTGCCTAGATTTTAGTGCTCAGTTTGGAATTGGTTGAAAAAACTCCTAGGATAGTGAGCTCGACCCCTAGAGGCAAGGAAAGATGTTAGCTTGCCTATATTATGTACTTTCTTAGTCATTTTCAGGTTGTAAAAGGTTGGACTTTTGAGGGAGAAAGCTTCTATTGTATTACTCATTGTATCTCTGCATTTTTGGCAAAGGAAGAAAGACCAGGGTTTTGCAGTCCTTTTTGGGATTCCTGTGGTTACATGTATTGATGGTGTGTTTCTCTTTGTACTTGTAAGTTTTTTATGTGAATCATCTTCTTACTTTTTCTTCTGCAAATTAGGCAAATGAAGTGTTAAGGTAGAATTCATGGTTGCTATGCTCTGCCTTTAAGTTTGCTTAATATCAATGTTTTCAACTGTTTAAGGAGAATTCAAGGTTATTGCTTGCTCTCCTTAGCTCCTCACCATTCATTCTCATCCATCCAAATATTTCAAAGGCATCAATACAGTCTCCTACCTCGCCCCAAAGAACCCCCTGCAAAAACTGTGTCCAATCCCCGCACCCAAAATTGCCTTTCCCCAAGTTTCCACCAAAACCCTAAAAATCCCAAATCAAACCTTTTTATCAGTTTACTAGCCTAAAATCAGTGTTCTTTATTGGTTGTCTCAGCCCGTTGAAGACCTTTTGCCGAGATAGACTGGAGAGAGCCCTCTCCTGCCCCGTAGGGCTAGCTACGAGGCTAAGTGGTTTGATGTTGCCTTGGAGTTTACCTTTTTCAGCCTGAGGTGAAATTTCAAGCACTAACACCATCCTTTAGGTGAATCCATCGTTATGTGATGTTTTAATGAGCCTAGCAAAGGTGAAACTCAATCTTGTCATGATCGACATGTTTGTCGCTATTTGATGTTTTAATGAGTTTGACGATAATGTGTTGAGGCCTCGAAAATCGTTGCCTCAACATGGGGGAAAGCCACCTGGTTTGAACCTTGGTTGGAAGTTCATTTTCCGTTTGGAGTAATGGCTCCGATTGGGGATAATGGGACTATTTTCCCAATTTGTTTAATTTTTGTGCTAAATGGGGTGATGTGTGATGTTTTAGAGTAACGTTTAAGTTAACGGTAATCTAGTCTAAACTAATCAATCACAAATGCATTTAACTTCTAATTTTAAAAAACTATCTAATCATAATATACCTGGGATAAACTTGATATATGCAATCTACAATAATTTCTAAAGGAAATTTGTAATAAAGATCATTCAATTACGATTAGAAGTGAATCTGCTTTAACAATATTCATTTCGTATAAAAAGTTAGCCGAAACGATTGTGAGAAATATATCGCATAAATATTTATTCATATATTCAGCATAAAATAAAGATCATCATCATACAGAAGTGTAATATCAATAATCAAAATTCAAACTTTCATACATAAATAATTTGAAAAAGAAATGATTGCTTAATACATAAGTAAAAAGGATTACGAGATAAAAGTACCATTCATAATGCATCATACTCATGTATTTCAGCAATATTGATCTATCTTCAATCCATTCAACATCATCTAAGAGTAAAAAAGTGAAATTTCAGTAGAAGATGCTATATCAGATAAAAATAAATCTTGTTCCATATATTTCACTACAACTTCGTCAAAGGGAAAGAAGTGTATGTTTTGAAGAGAGTTTTTGATAAAATTTTGGACCCCTCTCAAAATGCATGAGAGAGGTTTAAATACTAAAACTATAAAACTAAAAATAGATTATTACAAAAATAGTTGAGGAGGTTTAAATAACCTGCCTCAATTTATGCAAAAATAAAATCAAAATTAAAGTAAACAAGGTGACTAACTATGTTGCATTCGATCATTCAGATCGCAAATATCCACCATAGGCTTCAGTTGTGTAGGTTGACTGACTTCAGCTTTCAACTGTCCATCGAATACGACATTGGTCAGTGTTGGTTCCATTTTCTCAATAGAAGTGGTTAGGCATCGCAGGGTCATCCATTGGTTGTGAGGCTTGACCAAATGTTTCCAATATGCCTCTTAGTGGTACTAGTCCTCGATGTGCCCCATATGTTTTCAGTTGTGGAGCAAACAACATCGCCTATCTCATCAAGGTCCCAATTCATGAGGACCAATGGTGTAGTACTCATAGACTTATCAGACTTCTTCTTGTGTGGTCTCGTCGAACTACGCACATGTCTCTTCCTGAGCCTAAAGGGGGACTCTAAGTCCTCCAATCTGACATAGGGGTCTCTGTCCCCTTCCTCTTCATCTATGGCTTCTACTTCAACATCAGTGCACTCTGTATCCTACTCTTTGAGGTCAATGGTGACCTATGTTGTTGATGCCTACACATATTTTCTTTTGGTGCTTCCTTATCTTTATTAGAAGCCTTCTATGCTTCTTTCTCTTTCTTAGAAGCCTTTTGTGGTTCTTTATCTTTGTCTTTCAAGGCCTCTATTGCATTTTTGTTTTCCCTGTTTCTACGTTGATGACCTTACTGGTTCCTACGACATCACCATATGGGGTGATCCATTCACTTGGCCATTGGCTAATGACCCCCATAATATTATCCTCCCTGACTAAATAAGGAAACATGTGTCGTGTTCCTGCAGCATCCTTCCTTTGCACACATGGACAAATTGTGAAAATTTTCTTTAAGGTCTACTACATCTTTATATTGCACATGTAGATTGAGCGACAACCATGGTTGTTGGTTGATCACCATACGCAACTCTGATTTAAACAGCACCCAGGACATCTTGTTCTCAATTATGTGATTAGGGTCCTTCGTCACCCACAGTGCAATGAATTTTGTAGCCTCACACAAGTCTGGATGCAATTTTGGGAACTTGGAATCCTTGGGTGTCCTTCAAGCTATGAGTGCAATCAATAACAATAACCACACATAGTGGAATGTTTTTCTGTCATCCTGGGCTTCGCGAAAATCATCCAAGGATTCTTGGCAGAGGTTCTTTGCCAAATTAAATTGGACCCCCAGTGGTTTCACTGCGCAGCAAAGGATACAATTGGTGCCGACACTTCATTGGTACGATACTTCTACAATATTTTGCCCGCTAAAATATATGCAACAAACCACACAGCTTCATCCAATATAGAGCTAATGGTGTAGCCTCGCGACTTCTTGACCAACCCAAAGTTCTCCCTTCATCTAATCCGCGAGCCTTTTCTCTTGTGACTTCCCCACAAAAGCAACTACACCCTGATAAGGTAGCATTATGATTCTTTGGACCATCATATCGTCAATTGGGATGGGCCCTCCCAGCCATAGGAACCCATCATGAACCAGTGCCAACAATTAACACACACATATGGTATTAATGATGTTGCAGCTAAAATGTGGGACATAAAGCATGTTGAGCAACCCTGCGCACTCAATATCGACCACCCACTTCATTAGCTCAAGCCTTGTGATGCTCACCTCCTCATAGTAGACCGATTTCAAGAATTTAGTGGGTTCTAATTGTGGAAACTTTGCGTGATAGCCCAAATCCCAATCCTCCATCTTCCAAAATGGTACCTGGGCCAACAAGTCACCCTCAACAGGTACTTCCTCCAAAAATAATGGCATGAATACCTTGAATTTCAATGATTCACGGTTCGTAGTGACTTTGGCAGTTAATTTCCTAGGGGGTATATATGGTGCAACTGATAAATTAGTTATGCATCCTCTGCGGTGATTTTTTCAATCCCCATAGTCAACTCTTCTTCATCCAGGTCCTGGGGTTCTATAGGCTAATTATTTTTATCTATATGACCCTTCTGTCTGATCTTTGTTGGGATTTTGAAGGCAATTTCTGAACCAGGGCTTTCTATGGTTTTTTTCTAATTTTTTCTCTCCTACCGTGGAGGTAGTAGGTTTTGGCCTCGGTGACCTAAGTGTTGTGGTAGGGATTGGTGGTGTTGCAATCATCTTGTTAAGGCTCTCCATTGTTGTTCAAGCTGTTTCACATCTGGAAGAAACCCTGGAATGGAATCTGCCACTAGATTGGCACCATGAAAATTCTCATTCATATTTTATATGATAGTGTTTGTTGTTGCCGCCATGTCTATTGTTTCCTTTTCTGCTTCTTCAAGCCGAGAAACCCAGCTCGCAAACATAATTTCCTTATGTGATTCTTCTATCTTGGGCAGGTCTGTTTTTCTCCCCTCCTCTGTATTTTTCCAGGTGATGAAATTAGATACCATTTTAAAGATCTCATCATATTCAAGTCACATTTCTACGACTTGACTTGTCAGTTTATCACTTGTTTTGCAATAAGATTTCTAGTGTGAAATCTTTTGGCACAGTAATTCTTTCTAATGTGTCAACTGGGAATCAAGTCTGAGTGCTTCGGTAATAAACTAATCAATTTTTGGATCGTCTCTACATAGATCAATTATTGCCTACACATGTGCTTCCTTCTCGGCTAAGCTGGTTCGATGTTCTATTTGCATATGTTCAAATTCTTGTTGAATCTTGGCAAATTGTATCTCTGCCTGTTAGTCAGATTTGACTTGCAGTAATTGTTGCTCAAGTGACGTTATTTTATTTTCCTTTTCTCTAAGCAACATTTGGAATTCTATTGGTTTGTCTATGGTTGTTGTAGCATAAGCACCTGCGAATTGTGAGAGTCTAGTTAGGTTGGCGAATGGATCAATAGGCGAGTCCTTCCATAGAACATCCATTAGTTCATTTTCAGGGGTAGTAATAGCTATAGAGTCCAATTTTATTTTCTTTCTTTGCCTCTTCACCACGGCCTTATGTTGTGGGCTATAGAATACATCCAAAGGGGGTATTTCTTCAATTCTCATAATTATTTCAGAGGTGGGGATATACAGATATGCTCTACTTCTTGTTCATTTGCAGTTTCTTCCATTGTAATTTCCAAAGATGTTTTCTGTTGTGGAGTTTGCAACTCTAACACCTGTTCCTCTATATTGAGGCTCTTATTAAAATTATCCCACTCTTCCTCTAAGTCAATTACCATGGGTTTTATTGGTTGTGCACAGGTAGTATGGATTTCAACCTACTTGCTAGTTGAAGCTTCTTCAGCTATCTTTTGTGTAGATTGGGTTGTATCCTCGATGCTTCTTCTTTTGCAAATTTGTGATGACTTTCGCGATTTCCTGATATATTTTTCTTGAGACTCTGCCCCAAAATCAAATTTGGAATTATCTTTGGAGACACCTTCTATATCACATTGGGAGTAGACTCCCTTATTGTTTCAATTAATAATTGGTCCAATGGGACCATTGCCAGCCTTCTTTCTCTATAACTTTAAAACTTTTCTAGATCTTCATGGTCAAAAAGTAGTTGTACCATATGCTTCACCTCTAAAAAGGTGTTTTTCTTAAAAAATATATCATCAAAAACATCCCCCTCGTTAGTGAATACTTTTATTTTCACCAAAGTGGTGAAATTCTTGACAGTGCCAAACAAGTCATACTGTCATCCAAGGAATTTGGGTAATTGTAGAGATAGCATGTTCTCTGCTTCTTTGAACACATGTCCTGGGTCGTGTAGTGCAAATGCTCCACACTGTACAGGCAATGCAGGCCAAATGGCCTTCTTTGACTCTTTCAGTGTATGGCTCATTCCTCCCTCACTAGCTGCCTGATAGGCTATCTCCCTAGCCATCAATTTATCTAGAACATAGTATGGGAGGATGTGGGGGGAGGTGATGCTGCAAAAAACTCTGATATATGTAAATGTTTCCTCCCTCAACCATTTGGCCACTGGGAGGATGCCAACCTCGGTTTCTTAGGAAAACCTGGGGTAATATCAATTATAAAGCAGCTTATGAATAGGAAGCATAACTCCATGGCAAATCTTGAAAAAATGGGTTGAAAATTGGATTCCCACATGACCTTGTGGTACATGTGAATGGGAAGTGGATTTTGAACAATCCATTTCCATCCCATGATGGGGAACTTTGAACTAAAACAAATAGCATCCATAACATAGGCACTCATAAAAAATGGAGGGTAAACAAAGCAATACTTCTTCTCTTTCTATACTCGATAATTGTTTTTGCTAAATTGCCTGACAATATTTGGGCCCAATTCATTATAGTTGTGTTAACAACTATGCCTATTAAGGGCAACCACTTTGGGGAGAACTTAGTACTATCAGGTCTTCGAAAGAGTCTACGTAACATAGCCACATCAAAACTATAAGGGGGACAAATAGATGCGGTAGTGTACATACCATTTAAAGCTATATCAATTGGATCTATCTTATTCAAAGAAGCACTAGGGGGTCTTCCCATTTCTTGGGAATCTTGCGAGATTACGACAGCAAGAAGTGGTACAGTAGGTACTACTTTAAGTTCTTTCAAAAGTAACTTCTGCTGATGTTTCAATTTGCTAAGCTCATGAAATGTAATGTTTGCTCTAGTTTTCTTCATATCATTGATAATATTATATTCCATTTCATCATAAACTATCAAAGTTTTAGATGAAGGAGAAGGATACAATTGAGTAGGTGTTGTCTGAGTGGAATTTGGTACAGATTTCTTACCTATTGCTTTATCCCTAGGGGGTGGCATTGAAGCCTTCTGTTTCAGATTTGTTTGTGACAATTCGATAGGATTTTTACTTCAGGTAGCGACAGGTAAGGCTTCTTAAGTTTCTTCATTGGGAAGTATAAAATCCCACATCCCTTATAACTCTGCCACTTCCTCATCATTTGTTTGTTCTTTGCTAGGTGAAACTTTGTCTTCATCTGACTCACCATTTGATATGGAAATTGGAAGCTTAGGATCAGTAGGAGAATTCCTTTTGAATGGTCTAAAAGGTTTTTTAGAGGAAGTCTATGCTACCTATTTCTTAATATCAACAATTTCATTAGACATGGTCTTGAGGACTTTCTGTAACCCTTCAAGATCAAACGGATCTTTTGGTTGTTTCTTCTTAGAGTCATCTTTGAAGGTTACTTTCTTAGATTTTTATTGTTCTAATGTGTTTCTCTTTTCGACAGCTATGATGCGTTTTTCTACAACTATTGCCTCTTTCATATTTTTTTCCAAGGTTGGTTTGGTAACTCTATCAACAAATAAAGTTGTGTTTGATAGCAGAGCAGAGATGTACCACTCATTTTGGACCTCATCGCTAGGCTTAGATGCCACTGGTATTTTATTCAATAGTTTATTGAAGCGAGAGTTGAAGTCCTTAATGGGTTCTCTTTGTTCAGTTTTCAAATGGGAGAGATCATTAATTAAGGTAGTTGTAGATCTATCATCTCCAAAGTTTGTTAAAAACTTCTCTTGAAAAGCATCCCAACTGTTAATAGAACCTAATGGTAATGAAAAGTACCATGATCTTGCTACTCCCTGCAAAGTATATGGGAATAGTCTTACAACTGCATCTTCCTCCTCTACTTGATTCAAGTTAATGGACAACATAAAATTATTTATATGTTTCTGAGCCAATAGGCAATTATTAGGGTTGAATTTGGGCAGTCATTTTTCTGGATGTGCTGGTAATTGACGTAAAGGACCAGCCATCCTAAGAGCCCCTGGGTTTGTCCATGGCCTTGGAGGATTTTTTGCCATTGTTGGTATGTAGGTAGGGGGAGGTGTTGTAGTAGGATTTGAAGGTGATTGGGTAGAGGAAGATATAGCTCTTGTATCTGCGTGAATCACAATCTGGAGTGGTGGGATGGATGATTGATCTTGTGAGGGTATAGATGGGATGGATGAAGATGATGATAAAACCTCACTGTGATATTAGAATGGTGTCTTCCTAGCTTTCTTCTGGCTTGGAAGAGGAAATTCAAACAAAGGTATTCCTAAATTTTTGCTCGGTGCTCTATTTAATGGTCAAGATGGAGTGAACTGAGAAGTAACAATATCCTGAGACATCTCAGATTCTTCTTGTGATAGCGAAATCCCCTGTAATTTGTGAATCACAGATTGAACTTCAGGGGCTTCGGTAAGAGAATAAATCTCTGGATCGATTGGGTTTTCAGCAATGGGTTGTGTAATATCCTGTGCAACTTCTCACTTAGGATCAGGGGATTTAGAAGATTTTCAACAAGTAGGATCTGAAGGTGAGGGATTTTTACTCTTAGATTGGCCCATTAATTTGGATTTACTTTCTATTCATAGTTCATGCTCTCCTTCTAGCACCAAAATGTTGAGGCCTCGAAAATATTTGCCTCAATATGGGGGAAAAACACCCAGTCCAGACCTTGGTTGGAAGCTCCTTTTCCATTTGGAGTAGTGGCTCCGTCTGGGGATAATAGGACCAATTTCCCAATCTGTTTAATGTTTGTGCTAAATGAGGTGATGTGTGATGTTTTAGAGTAACATTTAAGCTAACGGTAATCTAGTCTAAACTAATCAATCACAAATGCATTTAACTTCTAATTTTAAAAAACTATATAATCATAATATACCTGGATAAACTTGATATATGCAATCTACAATAATTTCTAAAGGCAATTGGTAATAAAGATCATTAAATTACGATTATAAGTGAATCTTTTTTAACAATAATCGTTTCATATAAAAAGTTAGCTAAAACGATTGTGAGAAATATATCGCATAAAGAGTTATTCATATATTCAGCATAAAATAAATATCATCATCATATAGAAGTGCAATAATGATAATCAAAATTCAGACTTTCATACATAAATAATTTGAAAAAAAAAATTGATTTCTTAATACATAATTAAAAAGGATTACAAGATAAAAGTACCATTTATAATACGTCCTACTCATGTGTTTCAGCAATATTGATCTATCTTCAATCCATTCAACATCATCTAAGAGTACAAAAGTGTAATTTCAGTAGAAGATGCTAAATCAGATAAAAATAAATCATGTTCTATATATTTCACCAGAACTTCCTCGAAGGGACAGAAGTGCATGTTTTGAAGAGAGCTTCTAATAAAATTCTGGACCCCTCTAAAAATGAATGAGAGGGGTTTAAATACTAAAACTATAAAACTAAAAATAGATTATTACAAAAATAGTTGAGGAGGTTTAAACAACCTACCTCAATTTATCCAAAAATAAAATCAAAATTAAAGTAAACAAGGTGACTACCTATGTTGAATTTGATCCTTCAGATTGCAAACATCCACCATAGGCTTCAGTTGTGTAGGTTGGCCAAATTCAACTTTCAATTGTCCATCGAATATGTCCTTGGTCAGCATTGGCACCATTTTCTCGAAAAAAATGGTTAGGCATTGCAGGGTCATCCATTGGCTATGAGGCTTGACCAAATGTTACCAATATGCCTCCCAGTCTAGCCTGGTTGTTTGCATTTTCACTTCCACTTCTTCTTCTGGTGCCTATTTCCATTGTTGTTCAAGTTGTTTTGCATCTAGAAGGAACCTTGGAATGGACTCTGTTGCTAGATTGGCACCATGAAAATTCTCATTGATATTTTCTAGGATAATGTTTGTTCTTGTCGCCGCATCTATTGTTGCCTTTTTTCCTTCTTTAAGCCGAGAATCCCAGCTTGCAAATAGAATTCCCTTATGTGATTCTTCTAGCTTAGGTAGGTTGGATTTTCTCCCCTCCTCTGTATTTTTCCAGGCAATGAAATCAAAGTCCTTTTTAAAGATCTCATCATATTCAAGTTACATTTCTATGACTTGACCTGTCATTTTATCACTTATTTCACAATAAGATTTCTAGTGTGAAATATTCTGGCACAGTAATTCTTTCTGATGTGTCAACTGGGCATTAAGTCCATTTGCTTCGGTAATAAACTGATAAATTTTTGGAATGTCTTTATGTAGATCAGTTATTGCCTGCACCTTTGCTTCCTCCTCAGCTAAGCTTGTTTGATGTTCTATTTGCATCTCTTCAAATTCTTGTTGAAGCTTGCGCAACTGTATCTCTCCTTGCTGGTCGGATTTAACTTGCTATAATTGTTGCTCAAGTGAAGTTATTATATTTCCCTTTTCTCTAAGGAACATTTGGACTTCTGCTTCTTTTTCTATGGTTTTTGTATCATAAGCACCTACAAATTGCAAGAGTCTAGTTAGGTTGGCAGATGGATCGATAGGCAAGTCCTTCCATAGAACATCTATTAGTTCATTTTCAGGGGTAGTAACAGCAATAGAGTCCAATTTTCTTTTCTTTCTTTGCCTTTTAACCACGGCCTTATGTTGTGGGCTATATAATACATCCAAAGGGGGTATTTCTTCAATTCACAGAATTTTTTCGGAGGTGGGGGTAATAGGGATATGCTCTACTTATTTCTCATTTGCAATTTCTTCCACTGTAATTTCCAGAGTTGTTTTCTATTGTGGAGTTTGCAACTCTGAAACCTGTTCCTCTATATTGAGACTCTTATTATAATTATCCCACTCTTCCTCTAAGTCAATTATCATGGGCTTTATTGGTTGTGCAGAGGTAGTAGGGATTTCAACATACTTTCTAGTTGAAGCTTCTTCAACGATCTTTTGTGTAGACTGGGTTGTATCCTTGATTCTTCTACTTTTTCCATTTTGTGATGACTTTTGCAATTCCCTGATAGATTTTTCTTGAGACTCTACCCCAGAATCATATTTGGAATTTTCTTTGGATTCGCCTTCTATAGTCACACTGGGAGTAGGCTCCCTTATTGGTTCAATTAATAATTGGTCCAATGGGACCATTGTCAGCCTTCTTTCTCTGTAATTGTAAAACTTTTCTAGAACTTCATGGTCAAAAAGTAGTTGCGCCATATGCTTCACCTCTACAAAGGTGTTTTTTGAAAAAATATATCATCATAAACATGCTCCTCATTAGTGAATACTTTTATTTTCACCAAAGTGGTGAAATTCTTGACAGTGTCAAACAGGTCATACTGTCATCTAGGGAATTTGAGTAATTGCAGAGATAGCATGTTCTCTACTTCTTTGAACATGTGTCCCAGGTCATGTAGTGCAAATGCTTTGCATTGTATAGGTAATGCAGGCCAAATGGCCTTCTTTGACTCTTTCAATGTATGGCTCATTCCTCCCTCACTAGTTGTCTAATAGGTTGTCTCCCTAGCCATCAATTTATCTGGAACATAGTATGGGAGGATGTGGGCGGAGGTGATGCTACCAAAAAATCTAATATATGTAAACGTTTCCTCCCCGAACCATCTGGCCACTAGGAGGATTTCAACTTCAGCTTCTCGGGAAAACCTAGGGGCATCTCGATTATAAAGCTGCTTATGAATAGGGAGCATAACTCCATGACAAATCTTGAAAAAATGTGGTTGAAAATTGGATTCCCACATGACCTTGTGGTACATGTGAATGGGAAGTGGATTTCAAACAGTCCATTTCCATCCCATGATGGGGAACTTTGAACTAAAACAAATAGCATCCATAACATAGGCACTCATAAAAAATGGAGGGTAAACCCTCGAAGCAATACTTCTTCTCCTTCTATACTTGATAATTGTTTTTGCTAAATTGTCTGACAAGATTTGGGACCAATTCATTATAGTTGAGTTAACAACTGCATCTATTACGGCAACCACTCTGGGAAAAACTTAGTACTATTAGGTCTTCCAAACAATCTACATAACATAGCCGCAACAAAACTATAAGCGGGACAAATAGATGCAGTAGTGTACATACCATTTTTGTCTTTCTTGATTTTCTCTCCATTATTCAACCAGGCACAGGTACAATCCGCTAGGTTGTTGTTCTCTTTAGCAAACTTCTCTATGAATTGTCTATTATAGATTACTTGTGGCTCTGGTATGTGGTACATAAGTCGTAGGTTGTATGGGGTAAAATATTTGATGACCCCTTGGTTTCTCGCCTTGAATTCTCTGTCTAAGATGTCAACTTCATCGATAACCAATTTTACCATGTCAATATAAGGGGTTATCTTTAGCTAAGAAGCTATGTGGTGAAAAAATGAGCAAGTCATATCTAGCATGGAAGCATCTGAAGAATCTTAGCTGTTAACTATAACATTTGTTTCCATAATCCTTGGATATTCCTCCTCTAATATGTTGTACATAGCCTCCCATGTAGAGGTTCATCCCTCTCTGCTGCATGTGGTATCTATGAATAGGGGAGTCATATTTGTCTTCTGAAAGGCTATAGCCTTTCCTTTCTTCCCCATTGTTCTCAATGCTCTACTCTACAGGTTTTTCCTAAAATGAAGAACAACAACTATCGGACACTCAAAGATGAACGTAAAAATGAAATAATTCAGATATCTTGTAAAGGTGTTAAAAGAAGAACTATTTGAATGCACATAACAAGATATCATATCAAGTTGAATTGCTTTTCATACATAAATTGAGTCATTTCCCACTAATTCCCACTAATGATTCATTATCCTTTAGCTTTATTGCCCATAAATGTTTTCATTGTAAAACGAGATGAACGCTTCTAGGGTGGCGATCCATTGTACTGCAATGATAGCGATTGTGTGATTTGTGAAGCAATACGTAGATTGCAATATCACAAGATGTGCCTTTTAGCATTCTTACCTCCTACTGTGTGTCTGTGATATGCAAGTTGTGAGCCGTCCATTATCTATTTCACGTATAGTTAATCGCTAGGTTAATCCTATGCAATAGACTTAACGGACTCGAAATATTTACTTTTAATATTCTAAGGTGTGGGTCCGGGCACGAACTAAATTTTGCAATATTGGTTGATGGTAAGTGAAAAGCATTTACTCAAATGCCTAAAATGCGATGCGATAAAAGTCAAAGCGCCATCGCAGTTTTGCAACTCACAAATCTTGCTATATCGTTTTTAAGAGAGTTATTTATAAGTTGTGATATATGATGAGAGACTTAAGCCTAAAAAAGCTTAAGGGCTTTTGTTTTCATTTGATTTTATGATAATTTAGACCATGGAGCCCTTATTTAATCATTTTCCTTGATTTTGGAGGTTTTTAGAAAGGTCTTTTAGTGGGTTTTAGACATGCTATATATGAAAAAGGTAAGTTTTTAGCAGTTCCCAGAAATGTTTTCATTGTTATCTTTGCTTTATTCAAAAAATAATAAAAAAATGACTAAATAATAAAAAGTAACATTGTCTACATCAGTTTTTACTTGGTTTTTTAAAGATAAAATCCATGAGTCTCTCCCCAAATTGGTTTTTGGTTTACTCTATTGTCGTAGGTAGAGCCTCTGCTGCCAGCAGGCATTCATAGACTCGACAAGGTTACCTTTTAACCAGCAATGACCGAGTATTCCACTTAAATCATAATGCAATTTTAAAGATAAGCTCGTAAGTATACTTATTACTTTCTTTATTTTCCGAAGTAATTCATTTGTTGCTTCAAATTTCAATCTGTATTTCCTAAAGGACAATGTCTTGGTTTAGTGACCAACATTGACAATGTGATTCACTTGATTCGTAATGTAACTAAACAAGTTGGCTCATGATGAGACCCATTGTCTTTGATTATATAATCATAAGCCATTACCCTGTTTTGATATGGAGTTTTGGTAATGTTATTTTAGTTACAATATTATGATCATGGTAAATCAGCTCTGAATGAGACCTCTTATCCTTTAAGTTTAGGTATACTTTAGAATTACACTCTAAATATGAAAACTGGCTAAGTAGGGAGGATCATTGGCCCCATAAGAGCTTCTAGACAATAGTTGTAGAGTTTTTAGAGATATCTTTCTGGAGAGAGACTTTTCTTTGTACAGATTCTTTTATATATTGATATAAAGGAGCAGTTTCTCTTTTAAAGTTAAGCTTCATCAAAATCAAATAGTTAAGGAGGAAGATAGTCAATTTAAGAGAAATCAAACTTAATTATACATTTCATATGTGAAGATTATTTTCATAAAAAATCTTTACTTATACAAGCGAAAAGTCAAAATTGAAAAGAGATTATCCTTTGTAAAAAAAAAAGTGAATGCTTTTGAATTACTATTATTATTTCTAAAGGAAAATTTTAACTATGGGTAATAATATACAGTGAATAGAAGAGATCATCTTCTATGAAAGTATTTCTTTAGGACCTATCGATTAATAGGTAGAGATTCTCTCTTACCTAATAAATCTTTTAGCAGAAAAGTTGATGGGCCTAACTATTCCACGATCTGAAATGGGCCCAGCCACATTTGTTGGAACTTGGTATTCTTACCTCTCTCTTCATGGGCTTTATCCTATTTTAATACTAGGTCTTCGAGTTGGAAAGATTTTGAAGCTACAAAATTTGAATCAAAGGAGGCTTTGAGTAACTGATGATGATTTGCATGCATGGTCCTGGCTTTTTCCCTTTCCTCTTCAAGCTTAAAAATATGTAATTGTCTAACCTGCATAGATGAGGAAGGGGTTTCTCCAATGAATTTAACTAGGGCTAAGGAGGGAATGGTTACGCTTGTTGGTAATACTTCTTCTTTCCCATAAGCCAAATTAAAAGGAGAAGTGTTGATGGAGGCTTTGTGAGTTATTCAATCTACCCATAGAGAAAACACTAAAGACTTATGCTAGTTCTTTTGGCCTTGCTCAACAGTAGGTTTAATGATCCTGATGAGATTTTTGTTTATGGATTCAGCTAGTCCATTTCCTTGCAGATAATAATTTTCCAAATAATTAAGGTTAAAACCTCTTTTAAGAGCAAATATTGTCATAGCATTGCCTAAAAAATAAGAGGCATTATCAAACAAAAAAAGCATATGGTAAGCCAAATCTGGTGATGATAAATTTATCTATAAATTCAATAATATTTTCTGAATTGGCTACCTTCGGTGGGATTTCCTCTACCCATTTTGTGAAATAATAAGTGGATGTAAGAATGTATCTACATTATTTAGAAGAATGAGGAACGATTTCACCTATTACATCCAATCCCCATTGTTCAAATGGTTGGTCGATGTTGACGGGTTGTAATGGTAGTGCATGTTTTCTTTGTCTTCCAGTAGCTATTTGACAAACCTTAAATCTTCTTACATAATTGTGTGCATATTTGAACAGAGTTGGCCAGTAATAGACGGCATGCAAGATTTTATGTGTCATAGTGTCACCTCCAAAGTGACCACTAGTTATTCCATCATGAAGTTCCTGCAACACCTTCTCCGCCTCAGATTTTTCAAGACATCTAAGTAAAATAGAATCATAGTTTCTTCTTAAAAGTACATCGTTGACAATCTGATATTTCCTTGCTTTTAATCTCAAGGCTCTTTTCTTTGTGTAATTCAATTGGGTTGGTGCATATCCATTTTTAAAGTAAAATATGATATCAGCATACCTTGATTTTGTGTCATTGAGGCTTAACTCATAGATTTGTACATCGTCACCTGAATGCTATAACTCTAATAGATTTGAAGTGCCCACCAACATCCTGCAAAAACCTTGACCTTTTACAATTTAATTGGTTTAATTTCTATGTCATATTCTTTCAGGAAAGTGACCCAGTTTTCTCTCTTTTCTCCTACATCCCTTTGTATTAAAAGATTTCTTACTGCTAAGAAGGGTACTATGACTTTAGTGTGGGTCTTGAGGAGAAAAGGTCTGAAGTGTTTTATAGATTTGAAAATAGCAAAACTTTGTTTTTCAACGTCTGAGTAGTTTAATTCAGCTCCTTGCAAATTGGAGCTAAAGAAAAGAGATTGGAGCTTCAGCCTTATCTTGATTTGCTTGTGTCAATATGGCCGCATATGATTTCTCAGAAGCAAAAGTATGTAAAATGAAATTATTGGAAAAATTCAAGGTTGCTATAGATTGGGCATTAATAATTTTTTGTTTTATCAAGCCTGTTACATAGTAATTTGTCACCATTGGTCACCGTCCTGTTACCCCTGTTTTCGTACATTGGAGGATACATTCCGAGACCTGTGAGCAGTGACATAGCCTAAAAACACTTGCATTATGTTCCCCTGAGTATGTACTTCACGTTCCCTGAAGACACCTTCTGCAAATTATCCCTGAAAAGTGCCCTTTTTCCATTGGCACAGGTACACAGTGTCTTACCCGCGCCAATCACTAAGATCCTCAAAAGGGGGCGTGCCCATTGGCGCTCTGGTCCTAAAAAAACACTCGCGCCACTTAAGTTTGGTAATGATTTTTGGCAAACGCCCGCCCGTAAGATTTTTCCTTTCAAATCATGAAGTCTTTTGAGGGAAAAATCCATCCGATAGAGGTTGAGAGTCATCATCTATCCTTGACATCTATCCTCAGTAGCTTTTCCGAGATAATGTCAATCCATAATGGGTGTCCGGGTGCATTGAATCTTCCTCCCTTCTCCATTTATAAAAGTTTGTCCTCATGCATTAGAAAAACTAGTTAGCTAGTTGCTGGAGTTCTGGAGTAATGCTAGAGTGATAGTAAGAGACTTGAAGCATAGGGAGGTTATGCTGCCGGAATCCTGAGAGAGAGAAGGTCTATTGCAAGGCATATATAGTTGCTCACCCAGCCAAAGGAGGATTTGACGTCAGAACTTGGTTGTATTCTCTTTTGTTTTATCAATAATAATAGATGACTATCATTATGGTTCCACTCATGTGTCTTTATTATGATGTTTGAGTTGTATCTTTTCTTACTAATACATAGTTGCATTTCTCGGATTTTATGCTTGTATTCGTCTTGTTCTTTGCATGTGCAGGTGTCTATTCACGGAGATCGTGAGGATTGTGACCAGCTGAAGCGAAAGAACGGAAGCGACGACCCTTCTACGAATATAAGCGTTGGATTCGAGGTAGGCTCTCATCTTGGCCTTTGCTTTGCAATTAGGAACCTGCGTGTTAGCATTGTTTGATTGTTGCTAGACCTCAGTTAGGCTAGTGGGATCGCCTCTGTCCGCAGAGGGGATTTACCTGTTCAACAGTCCTAGAACTCCGCAGCTGAGTGCGCGGACCCCTGCAGCTGAGTGCGCAGGGCGGGTCAAGTCTGTAATCGTTTGGAATTATCAATAAATAGAAGTATTCTATAATTTTTGCGTCTTTATTTCCTGTTTATGCATCTGTTATATCGAGTATGAATTTCACTTCTAATGCTTATATGATGCGCGAACGTGTATAACTATATTGGTTAAGTGAACACAAGTAATAACATCTGTTTATGCGAAGTTAACTAAGATATATTAATAAGATAGGTAAGATACTTAGCATAGTTTGGGAAATATCACAGTTCGCTGCCCTAGTAGCACGAAAGTGTATCAGCCCCTGGTTAGGGCTGCGCGAAAGCCGACTGTAACATTTCACGAAGGTACTGAAGGGTAGAACAGAGTGATAAGCAATTGCACAAAGGCATGTATAGTTGGAATAAAATGACATCACATCCATCTCAATGGTGCGGAAACTTGGTTCCAGCATCCCCCCATACTGCTCCAGGTGAGACTTCAGTCTGCGCTCGATGGGCTGATGATGAAAGGGCCAGTAGTGTATGGATTTGTTTGGCTAAATAACGATGAACCTGGATCAGGCCCCCACAAGCAAACAACTAACATAGTAGAAATTGGAAATATGGTAAATAACCCTTTTCCCATTAGTTACCAAGATTCTTCCTATATGTTGGTAGAATCCAGATGGATCCTAAAGATGCACAATCCAATAATTACATTTCTATTTCTTGATGGGATTCTTTCCTATACTCTAATAGAATCTAGAAGTTTGAAAATCTAGAAATTATTTTAATTATGTTTTGGAAATCTCGGATATAAATTCTAGTGCGGAAAAACATGTGGATCCTATTAACACCCAGGTTGTTCCCTATGACTCCCAAGGGAATACGACCGGGGTAACCACTAACCAACCTTTGGATTATAGATCCTAGCCTATCTATAATCAGAGAGGGCTCTCTCTTTAAGTTTCAGCCATGCTTTGTGAGTATCTTGGGCTAGTTTAAAGTTTCAGTTTCCTGTTTGAGACTTTGGTTCATGAAATTTTGTTGTAAGAAGGGCATGAAGAGTTCATAAGATGCTAATCCATTGGGCATATGGAGTTAGAAAAATGAGATAGTTCTGGTGCCTGTGATGGAGAAAGTTTTACTGCAAGGCTAGATGGATATTGTTAATATAATTTCCAATTTAGTGAGTGAAACAATGAGATATGGAGTTACCAACAGTGTGACATAAATTTGAACAACACTCCCTACTTAGTACCATAAATGAATTACCAAATAGTGACTGTGAGGTATTCAAAGCTTATTGGAGCAATCAAGAATTCCAATTTAAACAGCTGAAAGTTATGAAAACATTTATACTTAAATTAGATTGAGATCAGGGTGTCTCCATGGACAAATCCTGAGCTATTCTTTTTCTTTCTTTCCTAGATTCAGAACAACATGTGAGAGGAATGAGTTAAAATAAATAACAGAAAAATTAACAGAGATAGAGAAACACCTATTATATCAAATCATAGCACTAGAATCCTATAGCATTCAATGGTTCCAATCACAGCAAGCACCAGTAAGACTTAGTTCCTGTAAACTCCAAGCTTTATTAATCACATCCTTCTGAAAGTTACAACCAAGTTCTCAGTTCTTCATAAGAGAAACAACCAAAAAACAATAATCACCAACCCCTTGGCAGTGTATGCGAGGGGGAATATATACAATAGGTTTTACAAAATATCTCAATGCTGAGTCATTTGATACATTAACTGTGCTCACCAACTTTTACAAATATCAAATAGGAAAGTTATTGCTAGTTTGAGTGTAAGATAAATGGTCTTTAATGATGTCAGGCCTCTTCTTGACCTTTGGAAGAGAGTGAGTCAGTTGAGCGTTTCTGCTTTAATGCTGATTGATGTGAATGATGTGTCTTTATGCTCTGTCATGCTGAAGCTTTTTCTCGGCCCTGCTACTTGTAGCTGTCGTTGCTGTTCATGGTGGCTGAATCTTCATGCTGAGGTGGCTCATTCCACCTTTCTGTCATAGTATGTGTATCACACTTTCTGAAGGTGATGACTTATATATTTTGATGACAAAATTCAGATGAAGCCTCTTGTTTATAATAATAATTGTATCATGGAGGCCCACCAATCCTGTGTAGGAAATTGATGCCTCAAAATTGCATCCATGGTCTCATCTGCCTCTGTGTATTTGTAGAAATTTCGAGGCGTTTCAAATAGATGGTTAATCTCATTCATAATAAAGAATAGATTCTCTATTCTGTCATAGAGACATTGCCCAGATGTTGGCCCTGTATCTTGGGAGCTGCTTGATCCTTGGCTGATCTGATTTGCGGCAAATGTGTTCACCCTCTTAGCATAAACTTCATGTGATAGAAGTTTTCTTGCACTGTTGAGTAAGCTGGGGAGACCTCTGCCCTGTAATGCAGCAAACTTATCCATGAACCTGTTTACCTCTGCTTGCATATCTTGGCTCCTTCTGTCCAATGTCTCTACTAGGCTTTTCAATGTGAGGACCCTCTTAACTAGCTGGATAGTCTCCGTCCTGCTGGTGATCCCAATTGTTGCCAGCTGAGGGCCTGTCCTGTTATTGAGCACATTGATCAATCTGTTGGCTACCTCAGGCATACTGCCTAGAGATGCTCTTGCTCTATGCACTTCCCTTTGTGCTTTACCTATGAGCTCCATTTGGTCATGAATGGTTTCAATGTATTTCCATTGGTCCGTTATTGATTGGCCAATGTGGGTCCACAAAACTCTTCTGATCTCACCCACCACTTTGTCAAGGGTGAGCTCCTTCTCCAGCTCTTTGATTCTTTCCTTGAGAGTTTTTATTTCTCTTCCTTTCTCAGCCACATTCTGCTTTGATTTATCATATTTTTCATTTAGTTTGGCCAACTCATCCTTGGCTCCATTTAGTCCTGTCATCTGGGCCTCTAGGACCTGGAACTCATTTAACAATTTCTGCATGTCCAAGCTTGGAGCCTGCTCTGTAGAGGCTGCAGTTGTTGATGTTGATGGTGCTGCTGCTTTTGTGTGAGGAGGAGTGGTCTTTGGAGGCTCCTCAAGGTTAATAACCTGTGGAGGGGGGTGAGAAGTCTGACCTCCCTCTTTCTGCTGTAGGGCTGCCTGTAGTGCAGCCTCAGTGTCTTCCAGCCTCCCTTCTGTCTGCACAAGTTGTTTGTGCAGTTCTACCAGCAATGTAGCTATTTCTTGTTCTTGCTTCTGTTGAGAAACCTCATCTGTTTGGGGGTGAATGGTTGCTGGGAGCTTTACTTTCTTCCTTAGGGCTGCCAGGTCTGCATCCCTTATCTTCAACAGTGATTGTATGGCTTTGGGATCCTTGGGGTCATGCCCCATCTCTATAATTATATCTTCCAAAGACTTGATCCTGTTGTCTTTGGCCAAGGAAGATGCCTTCTCCAACTCTAGTTAGGCAGCTGTATTATATAGGTTGTTCTCCAGCCTTTTTGCCAACATTGTCTTATCTGCCAACGTTGCATAGACCATTTCACCCGTTTGCTTATGGAGTTCTATTTGGTCCATAGGGTGAATTTCTTTTGCAAGAACCTCCAGGTTGGTTCTTATGTAATCTGCAGCTGACTGTGGCTGCACCGTGGTGGGCCTGAAATGACTCATGGTCATTTTTCCTTCTGAAATGTCATAGGCTACCATGAGCCTCTGCTAATTTGTGGGGGCCATCTTCAGCAACTGATTGTAGATTTGGAGCCTGAGTGGCTCATCTCTTCTTTTGATATCAGTGAACTGTTGCTTGATGCTCACCTTTGCTTTTCTTTGATGGCTTTTGAGGAGCTAACCTCTCCTCCAGGATTTCTCTCTTGTTCCTACTGAAAGGAACTAGCAGATACCTCCATGCTTGGTGGGCCCATTATCACCGATTGCCCCATAAGCATTTTTTCTTCAGAGAGGGGATTTAATATCTTCCTTTTCTCCCCTTGATTTGTGGACATTGTAAGGGGAGTCTCCTGCTCTCTGTCCCTCTTCTTTCCCTTTTCCACCTTTTGTGGAGTTTGGAGCACTGAGGTCTCCACCATCTTCTCTTGCCCAGAAGGCATATTCTGTTGAGCATGTTGCTCAGTAGGTGTTGGGGCCTCAGCCATTTGTTCTTGCTGCATAGGCTGTCCCTCTTCTTGAGGCTCTTCTTGTTGTTCTTGTTGCTGTTATTGTTGTTGTTCAACCTCCTTCTCTATTTGTTGCTCTGTTTGTTGTTGTGTTCTAGGAGGTGATTGTTCCTACTCCACCTACTTTCCCTTGCCTTTATTTGTTTCTTGTTGGGCAATTCCGGCTACTTGCTGCTGGGTTGTGGAAGATGAGGCAGCTGCTCCAATTTTCCTCTGACAGGAGGAAGAAACCTGCCCACAATGTTCCAAATCAGCCTCTTTTTCAATATTGCTAGTTTCTCTTCTTATCATTTCTTCTTTGCTAATTGGCTCTTCTAAGGTGCCCTCTTCCCAGCTTAGGGCAGTGGCATATTTCTCAACATGAGGAATTTTCACATGGACATAGCCACCCAATTTGTACTTTATTCTTCTAAGGGAAATGAAGTGATTGGGGTCATAAGGCACCCACTTGAAGCTGGTCTGAAGTATGAGGGTCTCTAGAATCCTATCAGCTTCCTTCCACCCTTCTTCCTTCTTATTGTACAAAAGGGACCCAGCTGATTTCTTACTTTTAGCTGTACCTTCTTGTTTTTGCTTTGGAAATGGACAAAGTCAGCATTTCCAAACTGCCTGAAATACTCTAGGGAAAAGAGTCTCATAGGTACATATTTTGGCAGTCTATAGGGATTTAGCTCACAGCCATATACTCTGATTACTCTATGGTGTTGGTAAAAGTACTAATCACCAATGCTGTATGCCTTTGAGAGTTGAAGGATTCTTTGCATTTCTTCTGTCAATCTTGGGGGAGGGGCACCCAACAACAAGGTCATAGCTGGATGAATGAATAGATCAATAAATTCACAGTAGGTGTATGGTGAATAAGGCAAAAGATGGCAAACTGCAGTCCAAAACACAACCGACCTTGGGCGTCCCTGGTTATCTGGCTTCTTCAGAGGGACAGGGAAGGCATCAGGCTGATAGAATAAGAATAAATGATATATGTACCTGGTGTATTTAAACACCTTCTCCCTCTCCAGATTCATAAATTGCTCATGAAT
>APFE031490705.1:122611-134284 GCA_000404065.3 Pinus taeda | reverse complement strand
GAGAGGCAAGTGTCACAGGAGAAGTTTCTGGAAGATTCCATGATCATCCACCTTGCAAACTGTCTCTGTCATTTGTCTACTCTCACCCATCGCACCCTACAGAAGGGCTTTCCAGTATGTATCACACTTTTTGAATGTGGTAGGTGAGATGCATCACACCCTTAGCATTGAGCAGTTTGTATGGTTCAGTTTTGACCAGTTCTGAGTAGTTTTCCATGGAGAACTTCTAGGAGATGATGTAATCAGCTGACCTTGTTCCTTTAGGGTGTGAAAAAACACTTTTAGGGACTCAAAAGCCCTTGGTTTATGGACATATATGATTGGGGTTGTAGTGCCCAAATATGTCTATAAAAACAAGTCTGATCCAAATTTGATTCTCCAAGAAAGAGTTATGTGAAATATCCCACAGTGACCTGATTATAGACTAGTTCAGTATAGCGAACTTGTATGACGTGCCACGAGTCAATTTTTCAACGTTTGGCTCTAAAAAATATATACAAGAAACTACAGTCCGTCCTCTTTCTATACCTTCTTACGAAATTTCAATCTGATGCTCAAAGAGAAAGTTATGATGATTTTCCCCAGGTCACCTATTTGGACTGCAATTCAGGAGTCTGCAAAAAGACAAACTTCCGCAGATCATATCTCGGCAAATATAGCACAAAAATTTCTAAAATTCAGACCCAAGGTTCAGTGTGATTTATCCTCAAATGGGTTTTTTTTTTCAACTTCTAAAACATCGCAAAAAAAAGTTATAGTGAAAATCCCACGTTGACCTATTTGGAGCAATGAAACCCTAGAATCCAAAGCTCTGATACCAAATGTTATGAAACCAGCTCAAGAAAAAGATAGAAAAGATAGATCAACGCCTTATAATTCAACCTCTTCGAGGGGGAAACCTCCTTTACATTACATAAATGAACAATTCTTGGATGATTCAAATGACAAAACCTCCTTTCTATATATAGGGGTCTAAGGAGTCACCATATAACCTAGCCAACCTAACAGTGATAATATAAAGCCACCAAAATAACAATAGAGGGATTCTATGGGGCACAGTAATAAAAATATGGGGACAATAAGGGCACAACAATATTAATAAGGGATACAACTACAATAGTAATGGGGTAATCACTAGTATTATAGGGACCTATCAAATTTTATGATAATTTAGATGATGGAGCCCTTATTTAATCACTTTCCTTGATTTTGGAGGTTCTTAGAAAGGTCTTTTGGTGGTTTTAGACATGTTATATATGAAAAGGTAAGTTTTTAGTAGTTCCCAAAAAAATTTTCATTGTTATCTTTGCTTTATTCAAAAAATAAAGGAAATGACTAAATGTTAAGTTTGGTTTTTTGGATGAAAAAATTTTAAAGGGTCCCCATTTAGTTAATGTAACATTAACTACTATCATTAACAAATGGGGGGTTGTTGAATACCACAACACAATGATAACTCGATTCTTTTCATGTTTAAAGAGTTTGAAAAGGGATGAAAAGAAAACTCCACAAGTTCTTTTTGTAGATTTGTCTCTCAAGCCCGAAAAAGTGTAAAACAATATGAGAGAGAACCTATTGACCATGTTCAGTCAACGTATTCCTTTTTCGTAAATAATCTATCTCAGCCCAAAAAAGGGTTAAACTTATACTGAGTAGATGTCGTTTCCAATCCATTAACAAGTTGAAAAAGAAAAGTGCTCCGCAATCTTTTCATATTTAGAGAGTCTGAAAAGAGCTTAAAGAGGACTCCACTTTGAGGAACAAGTCGTGTCTACGATAGCAACCGTTTCCTGTGATTTTGAAAATTCTCAAAACATGTTGATTTATGTGAAGAGGCTGGCTAATACGACCACTCATTGCAACTGTTCCTCGAAAAGGGTAAAACAACCAAGTGAAAGTGTATGATCGGCCAAGCAAATAGTGACGATGGAAGGAGAAAAAACCAAGGCTCATCTAACGAAAGAGGCTAATAGAATGGAAATCACAAGGGTTAAAATGGAGATGGGTTCACTATTACACAAGCTTGAAACATAAGGAACTATGCTCGGATTCAATTTCATGTTTACACAAGCTTAAAACAAAAAACTATGCTTGGATTCAATTTCATTTTTACACAAGCTTGAAACGAAAAACTATGCTTGATATTGGTTTACATGCCCTCAACATGATGATTTGATTCTAGGTGCATTCCCCCCAAGCTTCATTTCATTCACCTAAGTAGACTACTTGTGGCTATCAGGTGGATGGAATGAAGGTTCATTTACGAGATCAAACAAAAGACTTGATTGGGATTTTACGAGATCTAATCAAAACTCGAATTGGAACTTTGCTCCAGGGGTCATTGCTTCATTTTTTAATGAGCTTGACACAAGACAAGGAACTCTGCTCAGGGACTTGTTTCATTTTTTAATGAGGTTGATGCAGTAAAAGAACTATCCTCATATTCCTTGTTTCATTTTTTAATGAGGTTTACACAAGACAAGGAACTTTCCTCATTCCCTTTGTTTCATTTTTTAACGAGGTTGACACAAGACCATGAACTATCCTCATATTCCTTGTTTCATTTTTTAACGAGGTTGACACAAGACAAGGAACTATCCTCATATTCCTTATTTCATTTTTTAACGAGGTTGAAACAAGACAAGGAACTATCCTCATATTCCTTGTTTCGTTTTTTAACGAGGTTGACACAAGACAAGCAACTATCCTCATAAGTTGTTTCATTTTTTAATGAGGTTGACACAGGAAAAGAACCATCCTCATATTCCTTGATCACGACCGATATGAGGTCATGACATCCAACATATTCTTGTCAGATGGGAGAATAATGCTCTGGAAGTAGAGATCTAATTTCAATGCCCCCAGTACATAATGTACAACATCACGAAATTGATCATATGTTTATGTAGGCATGGAACGGGTTGCCACATAACTAACCCATGGCGGGGAAGATACCATTGGGACAAAAGGACCATTTAGGAAAGATGGTTGACTGGAAGCCATATTTGGACCGAGAAATGAAAGCTTGTCAACAATGACAATTCTACTTTCATGCGGGAAATAAATCACTCGAAAGAGTGTTGAAATAATAGCTCCCATGTCATAAACATAGTCACATCCAAGAATTAGATTGTAATCTAAAGGGCCTGGGACTACCATCACATTCAGATAAAGGATTTTTCCTCCCAAAGAAATAGGGAACTGAGGAAGGATCCCTAATGATTGACTCGTTCCTCTGTTAAAAGCCAACAAATTATGGGTAATAGGCACAAATGGCAGTGAACCAAGCACTTGTCAAGCAGTGGAGGAAAGGATACTCATTGATGCACCTTCATCTATAATAGTTCCAACTACAACCATATTACAAACCTTTACTATGATATAGAAAGGCACATAAGAAGGAAGATGACATCCTACTAGTTGATTTCAGTCAGAGGAAGTGACCAAACTACTTGGAGGGGGTACCATAAGAATGGGAGAATTACCCCTTTGAGTTATGAGAACTGGAGGATTTTCTTCTTGTCTTGATGGAACAGGAGGGTTTCCCCCAAGCTCATTGGAATCTAAAGAACCGAAAAGAACCTGAGTGGTATCATACTCACTCTCTACGGGAAAGGTATTGTTGACCTAGATTGTCATTGATGTCAATATGGAAATATTCTAGGATACTAAATGATGATATGAAGCCAAGGAGAAGTAGAGTAGATCCATGAAGAAATAGGATCAGGAAGCCAAGGAGCAAGGCCATCAGGAAAGCCAAGCCACGAGCAAGAGTCTGTTAACGGAGGAGTTAACAAAGGAGGCATATCAAAGCTATCGCTTATGCTTAAGAGTATTGCAAATTATCAAAGGAGTTAACACATCAGAGGAGTTGTAGAATATTAGAGCAAGAGAGGCATATTGGAAAAGATATCAGAATCCATCACGGTATGAAGGTATCAGAGAAGTTCATTGAAAGACATTATAAAGCCAAAGGAAGACCTATTGGAGCAAGAGGAGCCATATCAAGAGTATCACATGTATTATATGCCCAAGAAGTCCCGTAAATAGGAAGAAGTCATCAAAAGAGAAGGAACAAAGAGGAACACGCATCAGGAGGAGAAGTCAGTGGAAGAGCAATTAACAGAGGAACCATATCATGAGATATCAGAGGAATATCAGAGAAGATCTATTGGAGTAGTGTATCGGAAGCCATAGGACCGACAAGCCAAGAGCAAATAAGAGAAAATAAGAGCATATCAGTATATATATATCAGACAAATCACATCGACGGGTTCTATTAAGTACCACATTCAGGTATATAACAAGCCCAGGTGTTAGCTGCGAAGGAAGGCGGTTTTATAAACAAAAGCAGGGTATTGGGCAAGAAAGAAGTGGTAAGTGGTATTGAAGGGTGAGCACCCAATTCCACTAACTGAGCGACACATAGCAGCAAGGAGGAGAGAGGAAACCACTTTATCGGGTTGTTAATCCCCATGCTTTTTGTCTACCCAAAATCATTGTGAACCGACAAATCCATTAAGTGCAAATCGACAGTGGAGGATTGTCGCACAAGTTTGATTAATCAGACTAAGAGACAATCATCAATCTGATGGAGGGAAATCTACGATGGAGAATGAGCCTGATAAAGGTAAGCATCTATAAATGTTCCAAGGCTATGGAAAAGCAAAAATGTAAGTTTTCGTGTGTTTTATATATTCCCATTTTACGAGGGTTATAATAGAATTAAAGGGGATAAAGGTTTATGGGTTAAGTTTACGCGTAAACAACGTTAAGAGAGGGTTTTGTGGTTAATTCTAATATATCAAAGCAAAGTGTGAAGTTTGATTATATGCGTCTTAAGCATATCGGGAGTTATGTATCGCGGCATTTAAAGCCTTGTCACATTAAAATTGCAATAGTGATATGTATGTGGACTCGACTACACCATTGCAATATGATTTAATATATTGTTGCATCTGCCTATTGGAACTCTCATAGTGCAAGTTATAAAGGGCTATCAACCCTGAAACCTCTGATTGTGATAATATATGCAGACTTGCGGCTCCATTATAAACCGCCCTAATGTAATATCACATCCGTTGTGTCACTAGTCTCTAAGGGATGTTAAATCTATCGATTGTGATGGAGCTATGGACCCAATGGAGATATTAACAACAGTTTATAATCATTCATATCTAGTAGGGGCAATCGATAATCGGCTATCGGTGATGTTATAGACATGACTTATAAAATACCTCCTGAAAGTTTTGATTGCAATTGCAATTGTGACATGGCATGTGGGACCTCCCCGTTGGTATAGTCTCTCCAATGAAATCCTTCGTAAATAATGAAGTCTAATGTATGGATATTATTAAAGGAAAAAGGACCTCTCTAATATTTTTTAATAAGCAACAATTCTTTGTATTTCGACCTCTCTTCCTCCTGAACGTGTCCTGTGAGTATTGGAACACTCAAATAGATAGAGGAAGAGTGGAGCAGTATATATATATAAAAGAAATCACATCAGCGGGTTCTATTAAGTACCACATTCAAGTAGATAACAAGGTCAGGTGTTAGTTGCGAAGGAAGGTAATTTTATAAACAAAAGCGGGTTATCAGGCAAGAAAGAAGTGGTAAGTGGTATTGGAGGGTGAGCACATGATTCCACTAACTGATTAACACGTAGCAGCGAGGAGGAGAGAGGAAATCGCTTTATCGGGTGGTTAATCCCCGTGCTTGTTTCCCACCTGAAATCATTTTGAATCGTTAGATCGATTGAGTGCAGATCGATGGTGGAGGATTGTCATGCAAGTTTGATTGATCAGGCTAAGAGACAACTGTCAAATCTTATGGAGGGAAATATACGGTGGAGAATGAGCCTGATAAAGGTAAGCATCGATAAACATGCCAAGGCTATGGAAAAGCGAAAAATGTAAGTTTCTGTGTGTTTGTGTATATTCCCATTTTACGAGGGTTATGATAAAATTAAAGGGGATAAAGGTTTATGGGTTAAGTTTAATCATAACAACATGAAGAGATGGTTTTGTGGTTAATTCTGATATATCAAAGCAAAGTGTGAAGTTTGATTATATGCAGCTTAAGCATATCGGGAGTTATGTATCGCAGCATTTAAAGCCTTGTCACGTTAAAACTGCGATAGTGATATGTATGCGGACCTGACTACATCATTGCAATATGATTTAATATATTATCACATCTTCCTATCAAAACTCTCATATCCCAAGTTATAAAGGGTTGTCACCCCCAAAACCTCTGATTGTGATAATATATGCAGACCTGCAGCTCCATTATAAACCACCCTAATGTAAAATCACATCTGCTATGTCGCTAGTCTCTAAGGGATGTTAAATCCACTGATTGTGGTGGAGTTATGGACCCGACGGACTTGTCAACAATAGTTTATAATCATCCGCATCCAGTAGGGGCAACTGGTAATCAGCCATCAGCGATGTTATAGACATGACTTATAAAACACCTCCTAAAATATGCGATTGTGATTGTGATTGTGACATGCCATGTTGGTACAGTCTCTCTAATGAAATCCTCCATAAATAATGAAGTCTAATGTATGAATATTATTAAAGGAAAAAGGACCTCTCTAATATTTTTTAATAAGCAACAATTCTTTGTATTATGGCCTCTCTTCCTCTTGAACGTGTCCTGTGAGCATTGGAAGACCCAAATAGACAGACGAAGCCATGGATCATGAAGCTAAAGTTTCAAGAAAGCATAGATGGTTGAGCAAGCACAGAGGAAGCTAAAGTGACCAAAGGAGGGAAGCCAGAAGGTCAAGCGAGCATTTAGGAAGCCAAAGCTCAAGCGATTGAAAGGGAAGCCAAAGGTCAGGCATATCAAGATAAGAAAACAAAGAATTGTCTTTATGCAGTAGTTGTTGGCGAACTAGAAGAAAGAAGGAAGCCGATGGTCTAGCAGGATAGAAAGAGGCCAAAGGTCTAGCAGGATAAAAGGAATACAAAGGTCTAGCCGGATAGGAGGCAGTCGAAGGATGAGCAACTCTGTTGATCATGTTACCCTGTGACAGACAAGGACCTATGATGAATTAATCAGGTACATAATGCATATTGAAGAACAATTTTGTGATATAATAAATAAAGTTTCATTTGATATCGCTTGAAGGGAACAATATCCAGCACTAGTATTGAAGCATATGTGAATGTATTTCTGGGAAGTAAGAGATTTTAATAGCAAGAACAGTGCATAGTAGTCACGTTGGAAGCATTCACCATGACAGTGAGAACAGAGTCTTGAAACAGAGAGTTGGTTCTTGTGTAGAGCTTACTGTAGCTAATAGTAGACTCACTAAAGCTCTGTGGAGACATTATCAGAGATCATGATGGCTATTTGATATCATCATGAGATAATTTTTTCAAATTCTATGTGGACAGTATGAAAAGTTGTAAAGGCTTCTTCATATGAAGACTAGTTGCCATTGATGTTGTAGCATGGAGACTACAGTAAAGCTGTAAACAGACAAAATTTAGTAAAGAAGATTTTTGGGAGCAGAAAATCACTATCAAACATGCCTTGACAAGATTGGGTCGGAGCCCTTGTGGTTGGAGCCTCAGAATTGGAAGGATTGGTGTCCTTGGGGTTGGTGCCTCAGAAGTGGAAGGTCCTTGGAGTTGGTACTCTTATATCCAAGGTTGGTTCCTTGACAGTAGAGGGTTGGTGCCCTTGAGGTTGGTGCCTCAGAATTGGAAGGATTGGTGTCCTGGGAGTTGGTGCTCATAAGTCCAAGGTTGGTGCCTTGACAAAATAGAGTTGGTGCTCTAGAGGTTGGAGCCTCATAAAAGTCCAAGTTGGTGCTTGGCAATAGATTGGAACCATATATATATTGTATCTATTTTATTTCAAAGATTATATTAATAAAAGCATTTATACTTGTTGTTCGTCTTGTGTTTTGAATATAAATGTTTTAACTGGTAAAATAACAACTGAAAAGAAATATTGATTCATCCCCCACCAATATTTACAATAGGTACAATTAACTAAAGGTGAAATAAGGTCAATTGCTACCTCGACATGTGATTGGTCAGGTATAGACTCATGTGATTCACATTCAGAGAGACTGAGTTTGACCGACGGTTGATTTGGGTCAGTCACTTTATCAACTAGTGAAGGATTAAGGAAGAGTCTCATGTAACCATATGGAAGTTGTTGTAGAGAAGCAGGATGGTTATCCAACACCTTTTTGGCTTCATCCAGATAGGGAGAAAGGTGAATGGGGTGATTCCCTTCACATAACCTACAGGGAAACTTAACTTTACCCTTCTTTCCATGAACTTTAATATCAATAGTTGATGGTGTGTCACCAACATGATCTTTAGAAGTTAATGACATAGGATGATGTGAACAACAAGACCGTTCTTCTAAGATCTAAGTAATTCCAGAAAAATTTTGAAGAAGATGATCTCCCATACAAAGTTTGCATGGATATCAAACTTTGGGAGGCTTATCAGACGGTTTCTCATCAGAAGTTGCATTTGAAGCAATGGTTGCTTGGTTGCCCCCTTGCTAAATTAGCTTCTTCTTATTCTTATTCCCTTTCTTCTTCTTCTTAGCCACCTGGTTACTAGTATCAATACTTTCACTGGGCAAAGAGGAAGAAGGGGAGGAAGAAGGAAAAGGGTCAACTTTAGGATCAACTAGTGGTTGATTTTGTCTATTTGGAGTACTTGATTATGGAGAAATCATGACATTTTGAACCAAGGGGGTTGAAAAAAAACATACTATCAAGCCAATGGTAAATCCCAGAAGGGACAATGTAGCCATATGTGGAGCACCAATATTTCCAAAAGGAGTAAAAGGACTAGGATTCCCATCAAAAGGAATTCCTTGATCGGTGGACTCTGAATTTGTTTCCATATGTCTCAACCTAAGATCAACTAAGGAGCGAGCATGGAGGATGTTATCCACGGTCAATTAATTTTATTTTCATCAAAATAACATAACAAAACAAAAGAGGGATGATCTAGGAAAAAGGATTACCAAACAACTATGAACTACAGAATACCTCTCAGCGAACCGAGAAGTACGGGTAGGAAATCTCCCCGAACGTTGTGTTCGATGTATCATAGTGTACAAGGTGATAGACTCAATTACCTAAGGATGGATAGAAATCTAGTGTTGTCCTCCCATATATACATGAAAGTACATGGAGGCCCAATCTATGTTAGCGTTGTCTAATGCGAAACTGCACAGTGAGAGCATTCCCATATACTTTACGTATTGTAACACTGCCCTATATACCCGAAGGTACATGGAGGAGCTACGATATACTCACGTACTTGGAATGAGGTATCACAGGCAGGATGTATAGTAGACAAGTTAGCGACAGCTGCTATGTTTTACGATGCCGGAACACTTCTCTAGCCTATAACCTCTAAATGTTTTACGTTAGGTGACAATGCTCCATTAGGTTAATTCAGATGAATTTTATGTTGATCTTCTTAAGAATTTTCCTTTCAAGTTCACCATGTCATGTATTCTGAAATTCCTAGGAATGCAACTATTATGATAAGCATTCTTTCCATTCAATTTAACAATGAAAATTAGCTATTAGGGATAGATCAATCAGATTTCTTTCGATCAAAGAGCAAAGAGCACAATCTAATGCAATTTCATTAAACTATTCCTATGAGCACACACAAACTTTTTCAATGCAAAATGCATGTATTTCTTTTCGATTTCCTTAATGTGAATGTGAACAAAAGGGAAAGTAATACACATATAATCAATCAATATTTAACAAGAACGAAGACTTTACGACAGTTCTGTTTCGAAGGAAAAGAATACTTTTACAACACTTTCTTTCTAACAAATATTAATCGACTATAATATAACTTTGACTATGGATCGATAATGACAAAGAAAACATTTAAGAAACATTAATCAACCAAGTCAAAGTAGGGCTAGCAAAGGAGATAGAAACTTGTTTTTTGAGACATGACATTCATTGATCAATCAGCAAGCAATCAAACAGAGAAAATTTGGAAAAAACTCAATCCAAAGGCAAGAAACTAACCCTAGGAAGATCAACGCAGCCTTGAATGGGAGACAGTGCACTGCAAAGCACTATCCCTAAGCCAAGGGTGCTTTGCAGCACACTGTGTCCCTCACAAGCCTGCGCTGGTGACAGTGAGTCATTTCAAAAGGCAATTTTACACAGTTTTGACCAAAATTCAGTGCAAAAGAGTTGAAATACAATCAATGAACCCAAGTAGGGTCTACAAGAGTGTCCTAGGAGGTGGATAAACTACTAGGAAGGATGATCTTCCCCAGCGGAGTCACCAATTTATTATGGATAATTTGGTATCTACGGATAAATACTAATTCCCTAGATACGTAGCCATATCTAGAACAACGGTTTAAAGCACTTTAGCCTTTTCCTATAAGCAATAGATAAGACAAAGAAGATGATAAGACCCACTTTTAGTTGTGCTTTCCTCTTTTCTCCTTTGTATCGATCCTATCTCTCCTTCCCGTACTTAACACACTTGAGAAGTACCTATAAACATCAACAGAAGACAAAGAACTGATCAAATCAAAAGATCTATTGAATAAAAGTAAATGGAATAAGATACATTCACACATATAAGCATCATATAATGAGATAAGCATACAGGAAAAAGGTTCAAATAATTTTTTGAATAGAAGAAGGAATTACAACCATAATGTCTGATTCGAAGTCACTCCTCCAGCTGCGATCCCATCCACATCACATCAAAATAATGACAAACTTGTAGCATAACAATAATTGTCTCAAAGCTAATTCTCATAGCAACATTATCTCTTTACAATTCAACATTGTCCAACCCTTGATCACTTAGATGAGTGTTCAATTTAAAGGAGGATGAAAGAGGTTATGTCATAAATGGGGGTATTTAATGGCCTTCCATACTTAGAATGAGTTCCATGGAGGAAGGGATGAGAGTATAGGATGCATATTAACTCATTCCTCGTCCATTTTTGAGCTCATAGGAGTTGATAAGTGAGGGAAACTTCTATATGACTCCAAGAGATAAGAATATTCCCCAAACCCTATGTGAATTTCACTCAATCTCACATAGCGCAGGTGAAAGAGGGACTAAGTGCTCTGCAGAGCACCTTGGCATGGACTCAACTACTCTGCAGTGCACCCTTACATGGGCTTACTTGTGTTGGTCCCTTTAGAGGTCATTTTAGGATATCTTCAAGTCATGAAATTGTCTGGGAAGGAGGCATTCAAAAGGGTGACTTGTTTAGGGCATGTATCAATTGAAATTATGGTTTGATGAGCCCTAAAACACTAATCTAGATGATGGGAGTGATGTGCCCAAATGGATCTATAACACCATGTTGAAGCCCTGAAAATCGGGTCGACAACAAGGGGGATACCCACCCGATCCGGACCTTGGTTGGCAGCTCCTTATCCGTTTGGTATAGCGAGTTCGACTGGGGATAATGGGACCAGTTTCCCAATCTAAGGGTGTGTGTGTGTGTGTAGAGTTGAATGATGTTGATCTAAAAGTACTTAAATCTAATTTAATTCAGATTATTAAACTAACTCTATGCTATTGTAATGTAATGAGAAACAACACATCTAATCTACGCTAACCCGGGGTGTATTTCTTCTATTATGCGATCTAAAGAGATTTCAAACAATAACTG
>APFE031490705.1:96176-122306 GCA_000404065.3 Pinus taeda | reverse complement strand
AAAAGTACCATTTATGACTAATCCTACTCATAAACTTCAAGCAAAAATGATTTATCTCTACTTGTTCTAACATCTACTAAGAGTACAAAAGTGCAACATCAGTAGCAGACATTAAATGCAAACATTAATAAATCTCGATCCATCCATTCATCAAAACCTCCTCTGAAGGTGCAGAAGTGCATGTTCCAAGGACAAGTTTTTGACAAATTTCTAGACCCTTCTCTAAATGCATGGAAAGGGTTAAAATATTGCTTCCTAATTCTAATAATAGTGTCTTTACAAAATTTAGGATGCGGTTTTCAAATAAACGTCCTTTTTCTAATCTAATAAAAAGAAAAAACAAATTTCTAAAATAAGGCTACTTCTGAACTTGGTCCTTAAAACTGCAAGTATTCATCATGGGCTTGAGAAGAGTCGGCTGGCTGACTTCTGCGCTGAGATGGGCTGCGAAAACGGAATCTATGAGAGCTAGCACTACTTTTTTGGTTGAGTTTATGATGCATTTCACAGTCATCCATTGACTATGTGGCTTGACCAAGTATGCCCAGTAACACTCCCAATTTAACATGTTCAATGCCTGGATCGCTTTTCCTTTTTCCTGCGCCTTCTGCTTCCATTCTGCTTCCAGTCGTAGTTTATTTGGTAGGTACCCCGGGGTGGTCTCTTTGATTAAGTTGGCCCTGTGTAAATTCTCATTTACACAGTCGATAAGAAATTTTTCCTGCGTGGCCGCTGTCTCCGCTGCTTGTTCCGCCTGCCTGATTTGATCGTCCCATTTATTAAAGAGCAATTCTTTATGATTCTCGTTTATTCTGGGCGCACTTGCTCTTTTCCCTTCCTCTTCATCCTGCCAAGCTAAGTATTCCATCACTCGTCTGTCACTCTGATCATAGTCACTTCGCAAGTTCGCCACTTGATTGGTGATTTTATTGCTCAGCTCGCAATAGTGACTCCACTGTGATATCTTACGTCCCAACGCTTCCTGTTGCTGCAGAAGTTGCTCATTTAAGTCAATAGATTCTAAAACAAATTCAGCAAGCTTAGGCTCGTCTTTATGCATTTCTTGTAAAATTTGCAACTCCTTTCCTTTCTCGTCTAGACTTCTTTGATAGCCTATCTGCATCTGTTGAAAGTCTTCCTGTAACTTCTCGAGCTGTTTGGACGCTTCAATACTAGCATTGGCTTGTTGTAACTGTCGTTGTAGTAGTTGTATTTGATTTTCTTGTTCTTTCAACAGTTGTTGAACTTCCGATGCCTTGTCAATAGTTGCAGAAGCATATGCTCCTGCAATCTGAGACAACTTAATGAGATGTTCTGACGGGTTATTGTTGGGGTCTTTCCATAAGACGTCCAAATTTTCAGCATCTTGTGATAGTGTATTTTCTAGTTTTCTTTTCTTCCTTTGTCTCCTTACAACTTCTTTATGTTGGGGACTATAGAATACATCCAGTGGGGGAATTTCTTCTACATTAAGTAGAAGCTCAGAAGGTGGAGCGATAGAAATGTGCTCCGTTTCTGTGACACTGCTGACTATGGTCGAAACCACTTCTTGCGTTACCTATGTATTGTTCACAGGTGTTCTTGGGGATTTCCCTTCAAGACTGATCAACTCGTTGAAGGTTTCCCATTCTTTGTCTAGTTCTGTTGTGACGAGTGGTGCTTTAATGACGGGAGGGGGGACATCTCTTGGCGAGGAGGCGATAACTTGTTGTCGCGACATTGCACTTGACTGAGCTGTATCTTTAGCTATTTCTTCGCTTTTTTCTTGGTCGCTTCCAGACCTTTTAGAATGTTCAGGCACTCCTTGGGCAGTGTTATATTTGTATCTGGAAGTGCTAGAGTTTCCACTAAGGCTGACGCTGGGAGTTGGTTCTCTGGCAGGCAGTCACAGCTTCTCTAGAGGAACACTGGCCAGCCTCCTTTCCCTGTATAACATGAATCTTTGGAGGTCATCTGGAGACAACTTCGACCGAGCTTCCCGCAAAATTTCCTGGAGTAAGCTTCTACTCTGAAATAAATCATCAAACAAATCTTTCTTTCCAACGAATACTTTTATTTTGACGTTTGTTGTGAAATCTTGGGCAACATTATTTGGGTCAAATGGCCGAGCTGGGAATTTAAATAATTGTAGACACGTCACATTCTCCACTTCGGTGAAAGCGTGTCCTACATCGAACAATGAGAAGGCCCCACAAGCTACAGGAAACTGAGGCCATATGACATTCTTCTTATCTTTTAGGTCTTTGGTTAGGCCGCCTTCTGAGCAGGTTTGATAGGCAATTTCCCGAGCCAAAAGCTTATCGGGGATATATAGAGGTAGGACATGTGGAGGTACAGTGCTTCCAAACACTCTAGTATAGGTGAACCATTCTTCCCCGAACCATCTTGCGATGGGGATGATGTCTATCTGCGCCTCGGGTGAGCACCTCGAGGGTTCTTCATCATACATCATTCCATATAGGGGTAAGATAAGCCCGTGACAAATCTGATAGAAGTGTGGGATGAACTGGGAATCCCATAACATTTTATAATAAACATGAATAGGTAATGGGTCCTGGGTAGTCCATTTCCAACCCATATTGGGGAATTTAGACACATAACAAATAGAATCCATAATATACGCAGACAGATAAAAAGGAGGATAGACCCTTTGAGACAAGGATCTTTTAGACCAATAATTCATAACAGCCATGTATAGATCATCAGAAAAGATCTTGGCCCAATCCATAATATCGGCGTTTGTGGCAGCATCTATTAGTGGTAGCCATTCAGACGAAAATTTATTTATATCCGGCATCCCAAATAATCTGCAAAGCATGGCCGCAGCAAAACAATATGGAGAGGTGAGGGAACCAGTGCTGTACATACCATTTTTATCCTTTTTGAGTGGCTCCTCTTTTCTGGACCAATATTTGGTGGTCTCTGCTAGGTTTGGGTTCTCTGCTGCAAATTTCTTGACGAATTGTGCATTGTAAGTCGCCACCGGTTCAGGGAGATGATACATAAGCTTCAAATCTTGCACGGCGAATGACCCGATGAGCCCATGTCCTTGGACCTTGAATTTCCTGTTGTTCAACTCTGCATTGTCAAGTATCCACTTGATCATATCCGTGTATGGTAGAATTTTGGGCCTAGCTGCTATCCGGTGAAGAAATGAACATGCTAGCTCCTCTAAGGACGCCTCGAAAGAGCGTTGTGAGCCCACAACAGTATCAACCTTCATTACTCTAGGATTTTCTTCCTCCAGCAGCCTGTACATGCTTTCCCATGTTGAAATCCCTGCATCTCTGTTGCAGGCAGTGTCTGTATACAAAGGCGCCATCTCCTTCGTCTTTTCCTTTGCCTCAGAGCCTTGAGATTTATTTTTCTTTCCCATTTGCTTCTGCGTTTGGCTTTGAACCGTCTTAGCTCTTCATTCCTGTAGATTACGAGTGAAGTGGAAATGACTGATTAAGAAAGGTGATGGGAGAGTTTTAAATGCAACAGATATATCAAATATGCCACTTTACGTGAAGTAATTATTTACAAAAGCACGCGTCTTCATTTCATTTAATAACTGACAACTAATTCATTTACTATCATTAAAAGCGCATGATCTTGAGTCAGATTATGGTAAGTGGCTTTTCTTCGAATGGCGTGCCCAAAGGATTCGTGATTAAGTGATTTATGATTTGCTTGCGTAACATCGCAGATTGCGCCATCGCAAATCGCAAGATCGCAGATTGCACCATCATAGATTGTACCATCATAGCGATCACAATATCGGAAGTCGCAGAAGTTTAATGTTTTCCAAATCTTGCCAGTTCATTTCTGCGATATGCGATCTTGCGATCGGTGTTATCGCAGATCGGTAAATCTTGAAGTTTTTTCCTTATGAGTATTACTTCATTGCGATGCGATATTATGCTTAACACGAGGGTCTTGAGCATACCGATATTATAGAGAAATGGAGGCATTTCCTATCTTTTTTGCAACGCGGTTTTAAAGATATTTCCCTTATTGTAGACTTAGGTTAAAAAATATTTCAAAAGACCTTTCTAAGCTTACGATGGTAACCTTATTTTTAAGAAAGGAAAAACTTGCTTTTTTTCTTAAAAATTTAACTAAGGGTCCCCATTCATTTAGTATTTTGGACAACACTTAAATGAAAAAGGGGGGGTTGTTGTTGGCCACAACACACCATCTATGTCTTTCTCCTAATCATCTCGTAGCCCAATCTCTTCACCAAATTATTCTCCTGACAGAGTGGTTTATAGTTTTGTACTTCCTTCCAACTGCCTAAAGTACTAAGACTGTCCTTCATCCATGTAGTCATCATACAGGGGCAGGATCACCCCTGTACAACTTCAATCGGCTCCCATTGATTCTTCTTGGAAATAACTCCCCATACAGCTTTGCGAGTTGAAATTCACCCCCATTCATAATCTCCTTAACAATCTATGGTCCCAGCCAATGCATCTGAAACTTTCCTGGGAACTTAGTAAACTTGCTATCATACATCAACACTAAATCTCCATTTTTAAAGTTGCACTGCTTAACGTGGCGATCATGCCACACCTATTCTCTATCCTTCTACACCTGCTGATGAAAACCTGCTAAGAATCAATCTTCTTCTAACTCGAGTATCTGTGTGAGGCATTCTTACATTATATCTTGATCTCCCATCTTCGTGACCACATCAATCCTCAAACTGGTAACTATGTACTGTATTGGTATCACCGCTTCTTGTCTAGAAACCAATCGAAATGGTGTCTGTCCATTCAAGTTTTTACATATAGTCCTATATGCCTAAAGAAAAGTTGGTATGTGCACATCCCAACCATTCCTATTCACATTACAAATCTTAGTCAAAGCATTCTCGAGGATATTATTGAAAGCTTCAATTGTTCCATTTATTTGAGGATGGTATGGCATGCTTTTCTGATTATACATCTGGAATTCCTTTAGCAAAGTAGAAGTCATTTCATTCAAAAAATTCGAACCCCTGTCACTCATCAAAATCTTAGGACAACCAAACCTAGATAGAATGTACCCAAATATAAACTTTGCAGTTGTAGTTATGATACAATCCTTCACGGGTTGTGCCTCAGCCAACCTGGTTGACAAGTATTTTGTCGCCCATTTGTTGAATGCCTATAACACGACTTGCGGGTTCAGAGACAGTTCATCCCTTTTTGATGGCTTCCCAATCCTTTGGTAGAAATCATATGCCCTACAATACTCCTTTGAATCTTTGTGTATGGTTGCCTACCACAACCCAGCTCGTAGGATCTTCTGCACAGTCGCTCTTCCAGCATAATGTCCTCCAGCAACTCCTCCATGTTCTTTGGTGAGGATATTTTTTCTTTCGTAATATGGTACATACCAAAATATAACTTCATCTAGCCCCATTTTATACAAGTTCCCTGCAATTATGGAGAAATTTGCAGCCCTAAACACCAATTCCTTCTTTTGCTGCGTCGTTCATGTGCAACGCGCACAGCAAAGAGCTACGCATTAGGCAATCCTTCATCAAGACTTGTAGGTTCTTCTCCATTCTCAATCGGAAAAATATGATCGGGTCCATCATTTAATCTTACTGGCTTCAACATTACTTCGAAGTCATACTCTTGAAATAGCATTAACCACTTACAAAATCCCCTCCCCCCAACACAAGCTCGTTGATCAGGTACTTCAAAGTTGAATGGTCTGTATACATTTTGAAGTGTGCACCCAAAGGTAGTGCCTAAACCTCTAGAGTGCATATACCATCTCCAACTCTTTGCACTCTATGGTTGAATAATTCCTCTCCGCCTTAGATAATTTTATGCTCGCAAATGCAATCGGATGGTCGATATCGCCTATTCCTTGTTGGGTTAAAATGACTCCTAATTCTATGCAGGATGTATCCACATGTACATGAAATTATTTCTTCCAATCGGGGAACACTAGAATAGGTTTTGTAACCATCTTTTCCTTCAAAACATCTAAGATTTTCTGGAAATCATCATCCCAGCAAAATGTCGCATCTTTCTTCAATAATTTCTCCATGGGCGCAATGATCTGTGTGTATGCCTTAACTAACTCTATATAGTATCTTGTATGGCCCAATGTGGAGAGAAACTATTTTACATTCCTGGAGGGATCCAAATTGATAATTACCATAGTTTTAGTAGAGTCCACCATCAACCCTTGCTTACAAACAACGTGGCCCAAAAGAATTCCATATGGTACGCAAAATATACACTTCTTCAAATTTAGGGAGATCAGATACTTCCTACAAGTATCCCGCATTAGGCAAAGACTTTAAACATGCTTTTTAACTAACCTTAACACCATCCAATCATTAAAGTAGACCTCCAAAAACTTATGAATGAATTCGTTAAAATCTGCGACTACCACCATAGAAAATATCATGGGGGAATTTTTAAGTCCAAAAGGCATAATTGTATACTGAAAAGATCCCCATTCTATGGTGAAAGTAGTCTTACTTTGATCTTTTGGCACAATCTTGATCTAGTGATATCCTAAGAATCCATCTGTAAAAGAGTATGCATCTTGACCACCAACATTTTCCAAGACTTCATTTGTGAACGGCGTAGGGAATGGATCATGTACAGAAGCATCATTCAAATTCCTTAGATATACGCATATCGAAATTTCACCCTTTGTCTTCTTCTCCTAAACCACCATAGGACTAACCCAGTCTGATTCTTCTACACGATCAATAATTCCCGCTGTGAGCACCTTATCCAGTTCTTCGCGTATCTTTTCTTTGTATTTAGGATTGAAACAGTGTGGACACTGCTTTACGGCTTCACATCTAGCTTCATATTGATCTTCATAACACCCAGATCACCTACTATCCCCATTAGACTAAAGAACTTTGTTGGAAATAAGCCATGATATTCACGTAACAACTATTACCTTGTCAACTGTGTCGTTATCCCTGTAATCGCCTATATTCATTAACTTCAGTTGTGCTTCTCACCCAATTTTCACTTTCTTGGTCTTCAATGGTTTTTAAATGTTCGGAACCTCTACCTCAAGCCCAGTGACTTCGCGATGTCCCTCTGACTTAGGGATACTGATATTCCTGGGGTCTTCCTCACCTTCTTTTATGTTAACATTGTAGCACTCCAAAGCATGGCGCAGTTACATGTTCCAGTTAGGTTGTACCCACGCAATAATCTCTACAGGTGTTTTGAATATCGCAGCCTTAATTTCCTATAATGCTTCATCAATACATTTGAATCTATCCTCAAAAATGAATGAAAGCATAAATATCTCCTTTAGAACGTCCCACTCCGCGATTCCATGTCGCATCTCTGTTTCTAACTACCAATTGATCGGAATAGTATCTAAGGTGTGGTATAATATATGTACCCATTCAGGTTGTGGTTCCTCTCCCCATTCTTTCATCCCAAGAGCCAGATGCTCGCGCGGATCATCCTTCCCTGTATATTTTTTAGTAATGCAGGTATTTTCATAGCCAAATCACAACTTCATCATCCTTTGATACTCATTTTGGTCTAAAAAATTGTCCTTTTGTGTAACCCAGCATCTGGCAGGCATTGTTCTTAGCATGATGTCCAATGCCTAGAACTGATGATCCTTTGGTACATCCCTTTCATATTTATCAAGAAATAAATTTACATGTTCTAAGGCATCATAATATGGTAAATTTCATACCTCAGTGGATATACACCAGAGTGATTTAGTAAGTTTGTTACATTGCAACGTTGATAATTCATGCAATCTATTCTACCAATGCTCAAGCTCCTCATCTAAATTCGAGTTGCAAGATTTTTCCTTCCCCAAGTAATTATTCCATCCACCGTAGGGTTGATCCAATCCTCGTTTTACACAATAAGACCATAGATCTATTCAATATCATCCTCCTCATAGTAATATCATATTGGTTCAATATACCACGCACCTTCGGCTGGATCCAGTCGAACAATGACTCTCAGTTCCTTTTTTTGAGATGCCATGTTACTCTTCTTCAAGTTGATGATTGCATTCATATCAAATTCCCAATCTATTCCGAGAAATTCCTTGTAAGTATTACTATCATCCACCATTTCTGATCTAATTAGGAATATTAGTTATGTTGTGCTAAGATCCTCCTAAGAATATAAACAAAATGTTATTCATGGTCTTAAGGATTCATGAGTTTATTGCAAGTGAAAATGAGTTTTTATGTTAATTTTATGAGCAATTTAACATAGAAACTAAACAATGGCATATAAATATATAGAACATCACCAAAAACACATAACAATAGGAACATGATGATGGAGTTCACCCCTCCTGTGCTACTTCTCCTTGGTCCAACTTCCAATGGCTTGGGCCTCCCTATTATGATCAAATGTGTAAAACAATGTGTTTATAATGCTCAAATGCTTCTAAAACCTACTCCAATGGGTCCAGAATGTCCAAAAATGGACACCTAACCTCTTTCTGCACCCAATTTGGTCGAAAATTGGAGAATTTATGACCTCTCCTAGTTTCTCCACTATTCGCTCTAAAAATTGCCCAAAATCCAGCACTGAAACCTCATTTTTGCCCCATTTTCTACTAATGGGCCACTAAATTCATCGAAATCCGGGCGGATTTGTTGGACAGTTAATTATGCCATTGAGGCCTAAAATGCAGAAATTTAGGGTCATATGGGGGCCATGCACCCAGGGGTTAGCCACCGGCATTGGCCCCTTCCCTCCAGCGCTCGAATAACCCTTGGCGGCTTTAGCAATGGTGTCACATGGGCAGTTACCCCGGTGGTCAAGCGATGGCGATTAGGCGACGGTTGCATAAAATGTTGGTGGCTTAATGGTAAGGTGTGTTCACATGGGCAGTTAGCCTGCGAGCTCGCCCCATGCGGATGGCCCATTCTCCAAACTCCGTGCCAATCCACACTTAAATATACCATGCATCATACATGGTTAAGTCTTATCTATGTGGTGCATTGGAAATGGGTTCTGTTGTGTGTTGGGAGGTCGTGGGTTTGACCCCCACTGCCTTCGCCTGAACTATGGAAATTTTTTTTGTGGCCTCTCAAGCTGTCATGTGGTGGCCTTTGGCTGGGCCACATGTCAACCTGTGGCTGGCCATCATTCCAACCAATCATAACCATGAAACTTTTACCATTAAAAAATAAACACTTGTTATGATTTCATTAGCCAAGAAGTGCTTTGACCAAGTCCACCTCACCTGCCCAGTCAGTGCCACATCAGCAGTACGGACTGTTGATTAGGTTGTTCATTTTATTTTTTAAATTTGCATTTATGGGAAAGTGAACAGAACTTGTTTCTAGAGTCATACAGAGTCTGTTTCGCACTAAACAAGTTGTGCTTAATTTAGGATGATCAGAACTATGCAGTCATCTAGGTTCCACATCAATCCGAAAACTTTGAAATTTGAGCTATTTTTTGAGCACTTGATCATTCCTCCCCATTGGAAGCCTTTTAGACCCAAAAATATCACTTTCAGCTGTCCAACGGGTCAGGGTACAGTTCCCTCACCTTTCCTATCTCAATCCATTTATCACTAACTTGAAAATTGTGATCTACACGATGCTTGTCATGCCTTGCTTTGTACTTTCCTTTGCCCTTTTCAAGTTGATCTTGCACTATTTGATGTACCATTTGGAGTCATTCAATGAACTCTTTGGCTTTTTCCATGTTACTATCAGTAGAAACATCCTTCTTACTAAGATGATACAACACATTATGATGCAAATGGTAAACAAATTCCTCTACTTGATTCCTTTGACTCAAGCTTGAATATACATCTTGAAATTATGTATTTTTTTGAAAATAAGTTTCATGTAAAACAAAATGATGCTTGAGGAAAGTAGTTATACAAACTATAGACCTAGAAAGTACATCAACAAACTTGTCATTTATACCTTTCTCATACCTTTTGACCAAGTGGAATAGTAGAAGAAATCCCATCCAATGAAAGTTTGTTTGTCGATGCAACTTAAACACTCCACCATTGTAAATTTCTAAATGAAATGAAGTGTTCTTACCACATTGCATAAAGGTTGTGCCCATGGCATAGTCGCATACATCAACCTGAAACTCAAATGACTTTTTCAAGTATAGAAGAGCAAGTATAAAGGCTGAACTAGTCTTTTGTTTCAAAGCATCAAATGCCTCTTATTGTTTGCCTCCCAACTTGAAGACCTTTTGCACAAAATTCAAAGAATGCAAATGATCTACAATAGAATAAAAATTAACAACATCTTTCCTCCAACATTGGGTTGCTCCCAAAAAACCTCTTGTCTAAATGACTATCTTGAGCATTGACCAATCCATAATGGCAGCAATCTTGGAGAGGTCTAACTTCAGCTCATCTTCTCCAATATCATTTCCCAAGTACATCAAAGAAGTTTTATCCAACATATACTTTGAAATCTTCAATAAAAAATGTTATAAACATATGACATCAAGTATTTCTTTCTCATACATGACATGTTCATAATGAAATTTTATGAAAATGAAAAAATGTCATCCAAGTAGACTATCATGTCTAGAAATTTCTCCAATACATCCTTCTTTATATGCATAAGTACTAGGAGCATGGCAAAGACCAAAAAGCATAAAAATCCATTCAAACAAACCTTTCTTGGTTTTGAATGTCATCTTCCATATGTCTCCTTCAACAGCTCTACTTCATTTGTCCCTTTCAATGAAATGCTCACCATTCTTCTTGTACACTGAAACAATAGGTGCACCACACGGTGAAGGAGATGGTTGGATGATTCTTTTTCTTCAATAACCCATGGATTTTCTTTGTTATTTATACACTTTCCCTTCTTGACATCTGGTGCATGTCAATGTTAGAAAGAAGACACTTTTGCTGCAATGGTATTTCATGTTGGATTCTCCTCTTGGAAGGAAATCCATTTTCTTTCTGAAATACCTCATAATCATGCTTAACAACATCAACCAAATCAGTTTTCAATTTTGAATTACAGCCATCAAATGCTTCATAATAAACATCAACATTGGGTTTGATCATAAGAAGCACTAAATTCTTGCTTGAATTCACTAGTCTTTTCATTTTGCCTGCAATAACTAACGAAAGATCTAGTTTCTTATGATGAGCTCTCATAATATAATCCACACCATATTTGAACAAGTGGTACTTGTTTTCATGACGATAGAAGATTTCTCTTCTATCATAGAGGTAAGGACTACCCAAAACAATTCTTGATATATCTTGAAGTACAACATCTAATTCAACTTCGTCAATGAAGCTTTCTGTAATTGCAAACCGAAGAATACATTTTCTTGTAACATGTAAATTTTTTTCCTTGAATATCCAACCCAATGGATATGGCTTCAGATGTAAGTTTCCTGACTAAGTCTTCAGATTTCAAATTAGTTGGAGACCCACTATCAAAAAGTGTGTCGGTTTTTGTACGTTTTGAGATTACCCTCACATGAAATAATTCAACCCTTGTTTCTTCATTTGGAGTGCTAGTGTGACCATTTGATATACTAGTTCTAGCAATGAATTTTTTTCCTTTTATACCCATGGCTGTAATTTTAGTCGCATCACCCGAATCGGATCCGAAATCCTCATGAATGATAGAATTTGTCTTTTCTTTTCCTTTATTGTTGAATTTCTTGGGTTTCGTCTTGGGATGAAGCTTCCAACAATTAGCTTCATCGTGATTCTCTTTGGAACAATGTTTACATGTTGTTTTCTCTCCTTCTTTCTTAATGGATGCATTTTTCTTTCCTTTGAAACCATTTTCTTTTTCTTTACCCTTAAATGGATTTTTACTACCTTCTTCTGGAGTGCTTTTCCCTCTTGCCTCAAGATGAGTGGCTTTCATGCACACATCATCTAGATTATTGGGATTAAACATTAAGATAGTATGCCTGAGGTAACTATGTAAATCCCCTATGTAATTCAGCAACGTGTCTTGTGATTGAAAATCTACACCTAACATTAGAGATCTTTTCCTGAATTCTTGGGTGCAATCTTTCACATTTTGGCCTTTAAGTTGTCTAATGTTCTGTCAATTCATGATGGTTTTATGCATATAAGCTAGGGGTAGAATTCTCTTTTAATTGCATCAATGAAATCATACAAAGAAATTGAGATCTTACTGTGTTTTTTTATCTCCTCTTGTGTCTTTGATTCCCATCATACTAGTGTTGCACCCTCCATTTTCAAGGAAGCTAACAAAATCTTTATGTCATCCTCTTGAAGGCTTTGAATTCTACAATACCTTCAACTAATGAATCCAATTATCAAGATTCTTTGCATTCACTTCACCATTATACATGGGCAGCTCAAATTTAACATCAAGTTTTAATAAGGGTGATTTACTAGTTCCTTTTGAGGTATGTTGATGAGTATGAGTAAGGGTTGTGTTAGTGGAAGATGGTGAAGATGCTTTTGAAGAAGAAAATGGTGGCGAGGGTGGTGGTTTAACTACATTTCCATTACCTCCTTCTGAAGAACCTTCTCCTTTGGGGGGTTTGGAGATTTCACTCTGCAGTCTAGTATTCCTCTCTTCATAGAGGACCTTCACCATCTCTATCATATCAAAGAAATCCTTCCTGAATACATTCTCATCTTTTTTCATGTTTGTAGGTTCTCCTTCATGAGACATGATCACTCGAGTTTCAACTACAACTTGAGGATGAAATAGTGTTGGAGATTGTGGCAACCTTGCCTTCCTTTCCCTTAACCCAACTTCAGGGTTTCCAACCAGCATCCCTTCTCCTCTTTTGAGTTTTAACCTTGTAAGCATGACATAAACTCGCAAATATTTAAATCCTTCTTGCACAAAGAAAACCTAGTTCTCTGATACCAAAATGATCTAACTAGGAATATTAGTTTTGTTGTGCTAAGATCCTCCTCAAAATATAAACAAAATGCTATTAATTTGCTTAAGGATTCATGAGCTTATTGCAAGTGAAAATGAGTTTATATGTTAATTTTATGAGAAATTTAACATAAAATAGAAACTAAATAGCAACATATAAATGTACAGAACATCACCAAAAACACATCACAATAGGAATAAGATGAAGGATTTCACCCCTTCTGGGATACAACTCCTTGGTCTAGGTTCTAGTGGCTTGGGCCTCTCTATTAGTGTAAACCAATGTATTTACATTGCTCACATGCTTCTCGAACCTGCTCCAATGACTCCAGAATGTGAAAAAGTGGCTACCTAGCCTCTTTCTCCACCCAATTTGGTCAAAAATTGGAGAATTTATGACCTCTCCTAGTTTCTCCACTATTCGTTCTACAATTTGCCCAAAATCTAGCACCAAACACTCATTTTAGCCCATTTTCTTCTAACGGGAAACCAAATCCGCCGAAATCTAGGTGGATTTGTTGGACAGTTAATTTGGCTGTCGAGGCCTAAAATGCAAAAATTTAGGCTTATGTGGGGGGGCCATGCACCCAAGGGCTAGCCCCCAACGCTGGCCCCTTTTATCCAATGGTCAGATAACCCTTGGTGGCTTCAGTAGTGGTGTCACATGAGCAGTCAAGCAATGGTGGTCAGGCGACAATTACATAAAAATTTTGCCACTTAACGGTAAGGTGTATTCACATGGGTGGTTAGCCCACAGGCTGGCCCCATGCGGCTGGCTCGTTCACGGAAATCCATGCCAATCCACATTTAGATATACCCCACATCATATATGGTTAAGTCTTATCTGTGTGGTGCATTAGAAATGGGTTCTCTTGTGTGTTGGGAGGTTGCGGGTTCAAACCCCCTACCTCCACTCAGATTATGGAAATGTTTTTGGTGGCCTCCCAGGATGCCACATGGCAGCCTCTGACTGGGCCACATGTCATCCCATGTTTGGCCATCATTCCAACCAATCATAACCACAAAATTTTGACCATTAAAAAAGCGACATTTGTCATGATTTCATTAGCCAAGAAGCACTTTAACCAATTCGATGTCCACCTCACCTTCCCAGTTAGCACCACATCAATAGTATGCACTACTAACTGGGATGTCCCTTTTTTTAAAATTCACTTGTTTGGGAAAGTGAAAAAAACATGTTTCTCGAGTCATATGGAGTCCATTTTGTGCAAAATGAGTTGCGTCGAATTTAGAATGACGAGCACTACGCGGTCGTCTAGGTTCCACACCAATCTGAGACCTTTGAAATTTGATTTATTTTTTGAGCACTTGATAAATTTTGATTACATGAAAATCAACTATAACGCATGCCCCTTCAATGTCTATAGCTAATCCATGTAGGCGTCCCATAGGAATAATATTATGTTGGTTTTCCATTCACGGCTAAATTAGGGACCACTGTAGTGTCAGCTTTCCCATTATTTCTCAGGTCTGTTAGGCAAAACATTCACATCAGATCCCAAATCTAAGATCACCTGGTCCATTTCAAATTCTCTGATTTGTGCACTCAATATCATCGCTCGACCAGTCCTTTTCTTACTTTTTTCTACTTTATGCACTTTGGACTATTCTGGTAGAGTCTTACCCTTACCACTGCAGTTGTCTATTAACTCTTGTATTCCCTCCACTGCTTTTTGGTCCCTTAAGAGATTCATGCAGGTTTCCAAGAAGGATTTCAATACTAAGGGATCTGTCTCCTATGCAGTAATGACCTCTTCAGGCTTCTTTGTTCGTGCATTTTGATTCTTTGATGTGGAAGCTCTCGAATCCACAAAGCTCTTCTTCACCTCCATAATATTTATTTTTCTTTATGCAAGTCAAGTTCAGTATCTTTTTCAGTAGCCCTACACACCCACATATTCTCTTCTGGTTGTTTCCATGTGGCTTTATCTTCTCCAGGAGCTATACTACTTTATGTAACTATATTAATGCTTGGGCCACCCTCACATGGTTTTGATCTCATCATCTGGATGTTATGAGTGGCATGTTGGTTCTTCTTCCTTGCATCTTTGCAATGAGTATAGGACAATATTCTATTACGTGGTCAAATTGTCGACAATACTAACAAGAAGGGTGTGTCGCGTTCTGACAATGTCATGCATAGTGGCTTGGTTCCCCACAATTGTAATAAATAGCCTATATGTGACCTCTTCCATCTCCTCCTCCTCATCCCCTTCCTCTTCCTTGGAATCCTCTGCATGCTACACGTGCGCCTTGATCCTATTGTGGACGAGTCTCAGCATGTACTCTATATGTCAAAATTTTGTCCATCATTAACTCATGGATTTGGAAATTGCACTCATCATGGCCTACAAAATTACATAAATTGCAGAATAGTTGTTGGGTAGTCTATACAAACTTCTACAACAAATGGAAATTGTCACTTGAGCATTTTCCTATTATTTGGGAGATAGCACACCAGGGCATTACACCATTACTCGATCTAGCGAAAGTTTCTCACTTCAGGGGGTTAGGACCTCCCCCAACTAGATAGTTATAATATACTGGGCAATGATCCTTGTCATGACCATTTCCTTTGCACTTTAAACACCATACTTCAAAACTGCTCTCATTTTTTACCACTTTTCCCTTTTTGAGATCTTGAAAATCCATATGCAGGCTAGCCAACTACATGTAAATCTGTTGCACTCCTAGATTGTATCCTAAATAGGTGAAGCCTCTAACTTCATAGCAATTTCCAGTGCTTCAGCCTGCGATCCAAGCTTCTGTCATGAAAATGGTAATCTCAAATGAGGCAACAGCATAGCAATATACCAGTGCTTATGTTGTTCATCTAAAATCTGTAGATTAGCCTGTTGTAGTAGACATTTCAACCTTTGATCAATATCCCATGCAGATTCAATCACCTTCTTCTTAATTTCTTTGACCTCAGTCACATATTGGGCTTGAGACTTTGGCTTTCTAAATTCATTATTCAATGCATATTTTGTATCTTTCAATGATGTAGCTAGATTAGTCGTATTGTTCTTAATATACCAACTCAGCACCCTATCTTGCAATGTTATGACCAGGTCCACTTTCTTCATATCGTCATTTTTTATCTATTGTGACTTCCACACATCATCTACTACAAACCAGAACTGATCAAGGTCTTCTGTCCCCATACCCATAAATATAGCATCTTCATAATGTTCGCCATACTAAATACTGGAGGTGGAGGTGGAGGCATAGGTGTGTGAGGTGGAGGTGATGGCAGAGGTGGAGTGGATGGATGTGGTATTCCCGCAGTTCCCTAATCTACCGACTATGGCACACCTCAGGGTGTCTTTAGACTATTAATTTCTTCTTCGCTATCAAATGCTCCAAACCGAGGACTATACCCAGCGATTGTATCTAGATCTTTTTTTAATTGTTTCCCACTTTGCGCAGCTCCCGCCGAGCCTCTTCTAAACATCAATTTAGTGGCATAACCTATTTCTCGCCCAATAACATTTTAATCCAAGTTTTTAGAGACTTCAGATACTTACTCTTGGTTCTTTGAAAAACAGGCATTCAGCTTCGCTATAACTAGTAGACGTATCGATCACGAACTCCATGATAAATCTGCCCAAAATACTATCGATCCAGTAATCAACAACCTTCGCAACCTTGTATTTTGATCCTTATAGGCACTTCACTAAATCTGGAGTCCACACAATAGGTTTATCCATCTTCCAGGTAGGTTGACCATCCACCAAATTAGCCAATCATTCATATAATTCACATGGAAAAGAGCAAAATAAAATTGTGTGTTCATCTGTATACAGATATCTCTGCAACCACTCTTCTTTCGATAGATGTGGATTCTTATTTTCTTGAGCTACAAAATCATGTAGCTTTCGATCTATCCACTTCTCAATCTCCTTCTTTGTTTGTCTCCATGGACTCCACATCACATGCCTCTCAGATAGATATCGATCCTGGCAATGGAACCATTTGTTGGCTTGATGGGGCTTGGATCCAAGTTCAAAGTTAGTTGTGGTAAACAACAAAACCCTACACTACCGACCCTTTCGGAAACAACCCACGAAGAACAGGCTACAGTCTTACCCGAGGTAATATTGGGGGATGCTAGAATTAGGTTTTTGCATCTAGAGGGCTATGTGATGTGTTTTCTATAGACCTAGGACTTTATCTTGACCTTCGCAAACCTTGAAACCAAGAAATTATAGCAATTAACAGTTAATAGATTTTTTTCCTTCACTAATTGCACTAAACATGCATAACATTATATAAATAAGAAGGTCTACGTCTTTGTGAATCTATTAAGTATTTTTACCAATTAAATGCATTCCAGAATTCATAAATACAACAAATCCAGAAATAAATAGTAATACATAGATACACAGATATTTCTTCAAAATATGTCTTTATTATGCTTCACATTCTCAATTACAAACTCTTTTTAACCCTGCGCACACATATGCAATGGCATGTGCACTCAGTTGCGGACTTACCAAGGTCTTCGCGCACATAGCTACAAGAGCCTTCCCCTTCGCCTAAGTACAGAATAGATAGCTTCAGACTCAACTCGTGTACTTTCTACATACTTACCTATGACTCTTCTATGACTTCCTTTTATACTCTTCTTCATTACAATACCATGATCCATGAACCATGTGTGGGTCTCAGAAGAAATTGACTTTAACAAACTTAATGGGCTTTGACCTTCCTAAATCCCCTTTGACTCCTATTGACCTGTGCTACTCGTGCTCTGATCCTCAAAATGAAGGGACTTTACATTATCTTTACAACTTAACAAAAATTTAACAAAATCTGACCCAGGGGACCCCGTCCCAACAATCCATTTCGGCATAAACTAAGGAAAGTACATTCAATGCTTGAGCCCCTCATACAAAAGGAATTGAGAAAACTGTTGGATGTTCTGATCATTTACAAGGCGCAACATTTAATGTGGGTATCAAACTTGGTTCCTGTGAGGAAGAAGTCCGGGGCGATCCGTCTATGCGTAGATTTTTGGAATCTCAATAGCACCTCAGACAAGGATAATTACCTTGTTTCATTTGTTGTCACTCACTTCTTTATCAGTCATCAGTTGTCCCAAAAGCCAAATAACAGTGAATTTTTATGTCAAATTTTGAGCCATAGAGGCTATCAGAGCTAGATGGGACCGACTCCAATGTGCAGTGCTCAAAAAAAGCTTTCTGATGGTATATAGAAGTCCAAAAAATAGGGTTCCTGGGTAAAACATTAGACCCTATTGAAGAATTCCTTTGAAAAACTCAGAAAACAAGGAAAATGGCTAAGTGTGGAGGTAAATCGCAATCAGGACCCAAGAGGCTTATCGCAATTGCAAATCGGGCTTGTTGGTGGGAATGAAAAGTAACGATCTGTCGATCACCGATATCACATATCAGCAGTCAGTGGGTCCGAGCACAACTTTTATCGGCTATCGGCAAGGTCCCAGGGCACATGCTTAAGGCTTATCCATGTTTCACAAGATTTTGCAGGGGTTGATCTACGATATAATGTTGTATTGCCAGGGGAGGGCTAAAACACTTTAACAAAGGAAATTTCTGCAAAACCAAGGCGAACTACTCTCCTTCTCTCTCCTCCACATGGCATCAGTGATCGACGATCGGCAAGTCGGCGAGGTTTCAACTTAAAAAGAACTGTAAACCACTGATAGTGCAATAAATTGGTGCATCGTTGGGGGGATAAAAAAACCAAATACAAAGGAAAATCATGAAAATACAAGGTTGGGCAGACCTTTTCTCTCTCCTCCAAGGGGCCACATGGCGGCCTCTGATTGGTCCACCAAGTTTACATGGCAACTAACGTCAGTAATGACGTGGCATGTATGGATGATGATGTGGTGAGTGGACACGTGTCACTCATTTTTGTCATTTTTAGGGGTCCTATGGCACTGTTTTGGGTGCCATGTGTCACCACTCACACAGTGACATGTGGCAGTGATGACATCAATGGTGACATAGTAGTGATGATGTCAGCAAGTTTATCAACGATCGGTGGTTCCTAATTTTGGGCTTATTGGCGATTGTTATTGTGATAAGGAAAGGCCCTGAATGTTATAGATTATGAGTTATGATCTATAGAGTTTTCAGGTCCAGGATATCAGCCAATGCAGTGTAAGGGGAAATTAAAGGCATTTCAAGTAACAAAAGAAAAGGGCCCTGCGTAGTTGTTGAGGGCTTTAGCACCAAAAAACATTGGCCCTTGGTTCCAGCTCCTAGTCACATGCAATATACCACAGAGGGGGCTGTAATAAAAGGGGCCTAAGAGCAAATCAAAAGTGCCCGCCTATTCATTTGTTTTAAACATTAAAGCCTCGTGACCACACAATTGTTCGTTACAACATAAGACAACCAGAGTGCTGAAAGGATTGTACAGAGCTTTAAAATATGGATGGGTCAGTAGCTGGGGTGGTTAATGAATATATGAGTGCATTCATGGAAGGACTCAACCTACAACACACCTCCATAAGCCAGTGCATAAATCATTTAAAAGGAATTTACAGAGGTTGGCCAAGGAATTATTGAACCGCCTCAAATAACCGAAAGAAGCCTAATGACAACAGGGACATGGCTCAATTCAAGGCCTCCACTAAATTAGAAAGGGGACACCTCCTCTTTCCTCTCTCGATTTTCTTTCTCTATGCATTTATTTCTTTATTTTTCCAAGAAAAGGATTTAATCCCTGTTGTAATCTTTAGGTAGGTGGTAGCCGAGCCTGACAGGGGATGACATAGCTAGTCTAGTATGGTAGTTGGAGCCCTATACTCTTAGATATTTTGATTATAACTCCTGCTCCCCCCCTCTTCTTATAAATAGGGGGAAGTAATCTATAAAAAAAGGTTCCGGAATTTCTCACCCAGAAGGGTTGAGCTCTGTGATACCATATTTTGGCTCATAACCATGTAAGTGAATGAGTGTTATTTTAGATTGTATTAATTTACACAGGTAGATCTTCACACTATCATAGAAATTGTGGTGATCCCTCCTTCTAAGAATTACAATATCTTTTTACTTCAGTTAATTCCATTATATTCATATTCTTCTATACATGTGTGATACAATAGTTGCTAGAAATTTATTCATGTTTCCTTACATATCCATGTGTGTTGATTTTTTAATGCATAATTCTTGTATGAAGGGTTGAAGTATATCTTTAAACTACTCTATAAGAATCATAGCACCCATCTTCTCTCCAATCCATTCATTCCACTTGTAACTCAAACAAGTGTATAATTTCCCATTGCTTACAACTCTATGTGTTCAATATATAATTCTAGATGTTTTGGGCTCGATATTATGAGTTATGCTTTCTCCTAATCATCTTTCATTTACTCAACCAAATCTATGAACCTATAATCCCCTTTGAAGTAATTGGTCTCTGTTGTTCTATGTGATACTACTAGGAATTGTGTGTGTGAGGCAATACCTGAAATCAATAACTCATACCTTTGGAGGAATGAACCAATCCCCCTCATTATCTTTCATTATGTGATAACTAGAGTGTTGCAAACACCTCACATATAAACTTACAAGCACTCCTCTATTTAATATTTCCTAGGCACTGGTATACAATCAACCCAGAGGTTGTCTCTAGGGAGCTTCCTTGTCTCCTGGTGCACTTGTATTGTAGGTGCAAGATTTAGCCACAACATCATCCATGGATAAAATACTGTAAATAGTATCAGAGTCCAAAACTTTTTCTTTACTTGACAGATTTTCATGATACAACCAGGCTCTAGTGGTAAAGCATGACAGACTAAAAACTAGTTTTAGAATGAAGTGGGGCACGTTTGTGTTTCGACGAATGTTTTTTGGGCTAGTTAATGTTGGTGAAACATTCCAACGTGCAATGGACATCACCTTCCTGGAATTATTGGACAGAGTGTAGTAGTCTATCTTGATGATGTGACAATGATTTCTAAATAGAGGTTAGACCACCTATGCCATTTAAAAATATTTTTTAGTGATGTCGCAAATACGGGATATCCTTGAATCCCAAGAAGAGTATTTTTGTAGTCTCCGAGTGTAATCTCTTGGGACACATCATTTCCAAAATTGGGATCAAGGTGGACCCAGACATGGTCATGATTATCACGCATATTTCCTCCCTAATGAATAAGAAATCCATGCAATCTTTCTTGGGGAAGATCAACTTCCTATACAAGTTCATCTTCGAATATGCTCAGATTAGCAAACCAATATAGGGAATGGTGAAGAAGGACGCAATTTACAAATGGGATAAATGGGAAAAGGATTTGTTCACCCGTATCAAACAAGGTATAGCAGAATCACCTGCTTTGTACAACCTAGACTTCGGTTAAGACTTCTTTCTCTACACTTTTTCTTCCAATACCTCTCTTGTTGTTGTACTTACTTAGAAGGATGAGTTAAACAATGAATGACCTATCCTCTTAATGATCGCAAGTATGAAAGGAATAGCGCTTAATTACCCCATCGTGGTTAAATAGGCTTATGTAGTGTACAAGGCAGTAAAGCACTTCAGGCCCTATCTGTTAAAGAACTGTTGTGTTATTTTTGTTCCACACCCGGTAGTCAGATCACTACTTGGTCAACAAGAGCTGGGTGAAAGGAGGGTGAACTGGATGATCAGGTTACAAGAGTATGGTCTAGACATCAAGCCAGATCACACATCAAGGGTCATGGTATTTTCCAATTAGTAGTAGAAGCAGTAAATTAAAAAGAGGAAGAAGAAGATCTTGCAAGATGGGAGAAAGAGATTGAAATGTACAGCATTGAGCGAGCCTCCCCTACTACAAACGTGAACTCATGGTACACAGATGTGCACCAATACCACAAGCATGCCACAGTACACTCTCACTTATCTACTCAATAGAAGAGGGCACTGTGACTTAAAGAATTATCCTATCAATTGGTGCATTGGGTGTTGTTGAGAAAGCACCACAATGGAGTATTGTTCCTGTGTTTGGAGGTGCACGATTTAGAAAAGCTATTTCGTGATCTCCACAATGGACCAGTCATGGGACACTTTCCAGACAACACTACAGCACAGAAGGTTATGCAGGTCAGCTTTTACTAGCCTACATTATTCAAATATGCTCATGCCTATGCATGCAATTTTTCTAGTCTGTCAGAGGTGTGTCAGCAAAAATCAGAAGTCAATAGCATTGTTGCATCCCATTGCAGTGGAGGAACCTTTCCAAAATTGGGGCTTATATATCATTGGGGAAATTTTCCTGCACTCGTCAAAGAAACACCACAACATTCTAACTACTACAAATTATTTCACACGATGTACAGAGGCAATTCTCCTAAAACATGTGAACGATCAAGAGTCATCAGCTTTATGTAGTAGAACATCATTTCCAAGTACGTCACTTATTTTTCACAATGCAATATATTTTTCATTGTTAGAACTTTATGATTTTGCATTGGAAAATGGTATTATATTGAAACACTAAGTTAATTATTATCCATAGGGGAATGGTCTATCTGAATCACAAACAATAATAGCGAAGTTGGCACTCTACTTTGGTGAATGCCTTATCGATTAACCGAGTCACACCTAAACCTTCTCTAAATGCCTCCCCTTACTTCCTGGTGTATGAAAAAGAATCCATCCTCCCGCTGAACATCTACTTTTCCACTCTCCAACTGTCACAAGAGTCCCAAGGCAAGCCCTATCTTTTAGTTCAGCATAGGATGGATATTTTGCACAAGCTACAGGAAGAAAGGTTGAAAGCTAAAGAAAAAATTTCACTTCACCAGAGTCATATCAAGAGGTGGGTTGACAGGAATTCTACAGGGAAAAATAGCTTTAGTGTGGGTGACTTAGTCTTAAAGTGGGATAAATCACGCGAGTACAAAGGCAAACACACTAATTTTCAGTCCCTGTGGATTGGACCATACATAGTACACAAGAATCTTGTCCCACACACATATCGTCTTCAATCACTTGACGGGAAGATTGACTCTCTCCCTATCAATGGCCATGACTTAAAGTAGTATTTTCATTAAAGATCTTGGGTTGTGCCCTGCACTATGTACATAGTCTTTTATTGTTTCCTACCTATTTCTTTTCTTGAATTTTGTGTCGATTTCGTCATGTGAATAAGTGTTGTGTCAGATTGCATTGTGGCTTCTAAGTGTGTGTGTGAATGAAGTCTAAAGATTCTTGTGACACTACAACACTTAGTTAGCCTTTTTTCCATCTTCCTTTTGTTGGTTACATGTTTTGGATGATGAAGTTTTGATTGAAAATACGATATGTCCGTAAGGAGATTTTTGGTCCAAACATGAACCCATGTCTACTTTTGAAATCTCATGCCTATACTCAGGTTTTCTACTAGTGTTATCAATCTATCCAATTAGTAAAAATAGATAAGGGGAAAAATATAAACGATAAAACCAAAATCATAGGTCTCTATATGCTTTTGTGAAGGAACAACCTCTTCTTCTCTCAATAATTTGGGATCCCTCTTTCACCCCAAAATAAATAAGTGTTGATGCACAGTTCTCTTTAAATAAATAAATAAAGGTGAAATAAGAGCAAGGCTACATGTGTAGAGAGGTGAATCAAGCAACTCCACTGGGTTACTATCTAGGCTTGCTAGTAGCAGAGCAATTTTGTGTTCCTGTGTGACTCTAACAAGGTATTATCCAAGCCTGCTAACAGTGGAGAAACACCAGAGATGAAAAACTATACCCTGAAAATCTTAAGATCGCGAGCCAAACTACCCTTCTTGACTAGAAACACTATGATTATGTTGACTATTATGTTGTGTTCAACCGAAAAGGTATCAGGGGAACCATGTCAACCCATGGGGTAAGTGAAAAGGCTAAAGTGATTTGCACGATAAATCAATACTCCCTAAGGAACCAAGGCTCTACATAGAAGAAACTAACCAAGTCACAAAATTTGGATTTCAACTAGTGTGTCACCAAGGATTGTAGTTGCTACAACACCCTCCAAAATTTTGTCTTGCACTCAAATTTCAAACCCTTCCTTGGTATTTTCCTTTATTGTTGTTAACACTCAAGCTCATTTCATGAGATTTCTTGAAGCTCCTCGGCCCCTTTTTCTTATTGGATTAATTGTTGTCTTTTGGCATGTATGACTGTTACGTAATGTTTGTGAGCATTTTATGGTGGTTTCGAAGGTTGATCTTTGTGTATATGATTTTTATTAACCATGTAAACATTTATTGCACTCATACACAAATTCTTGATCACTGTTGCACAAGTGTCGTCACGGTCGTCCTAATGTCTATCTTAAGTGTCGCTCTTGTCATGAGGCAGTCACATAGAGGGGAATGCTTTGGTTTTTTGTTTTTATGATCTATGTTGTCAAGTCATCAAATTATGCTAAGTGTGTGATCACAGTTCAAGTTCATCACGAGTCCATCTCCCTTCTCGCACTTTGCCATTTTCAGAAAATAGTCTCGATCAGGCAACTTAGCTTCATTGGGACCTAACTGAGCTACACACTATGCAGTATCAGCCCTCATGGACGTTACCATGCTTCCTGGAACTACGCAGTACGTAGCCACTATCCTCCAGGGTTGTTTTTATGCCAATCCCAGAGTCTAGTAGCCTTCCTTGACCCCTAGAATTGTGCAGTTTTGCCTCCCGATATGCCTTGAATTTCACAATTCACACCTTAAACCCTTAATATTTTCCCTTTCTTATTGGAACTACGCAATGTGTAGAGAGCTTAGCCTCCCTTAGCCTCCAAAAATGTGTAGATTATTCCTCTAGTGCCCTTCCCTCAACCAAAACTCACTACCTTTAGAAAATGCACATTTTTTCCCTTCAAACCTCTCTAATACCTAGTCCCTCCTTACCTCTTGAAACTATGCAGGTTTTCCTCCCAAGGCCTCATCCCAGAGTAGCCATTTCTTTCTTTAACTACACAATTTTATCCCTTAGTGGGCACTGCGTAATTTTTCTTCTCAGTGAGGACTACGAAGAAAAGTTCCTTAGTCAAGCCTAAGTTGTGCTCTACACTGGCTCAATGATCAAGCTCTCTCCCTGCCAACTAGAGCTATGCAATACATAGTCATTGAGCCCTTTCTCCAAGTCTATCACTTTTCCTAGCCTCAGTTCATCGATAATAATGCATCATCTTAGACTAGGGAGTTTTCATATTGATGTCGTCCCATCATGAGTGAATTTCATATTCAAAGTACATTATCAATTCATGGTGAGATGATGAAGAAGGAGAATAAGGAGGAAGTGTACCTAAAGACTCACTTGTAGCTAAACTTATGAGTGGGACTATCAAGAGCAAGAAAAGGGACACAAGTTTGCAACCACCTTCCAAGACCAAAGATCGTTAAAGACCCCACATCACCAAGTTATGCAAAGGAGAAGAGAAAGCTTATCCAAGAACACATCTAGCACTCAAGAGCAATAGTGACTTGACATTTCCACATCATCAATCCAATCCATGTCAGCAATGTCATGTCATGTCGTGTCATGATTTTGTAGGTTTTAAACCTGTAAAAAAATTACCTGCAAACGAACTCTTAAAAACAAAAAATATACAATGGTGAGAAACACAAAACAAATACATAAATATTTTCCCCTAGATCCAAAAACCGAGACTGCCAGATTTATTTTCATTATATCCTTCAATGTTTACAATATATATATTATATAATATATATATATATATATATTATATATATAATATAGTTATATATATATATATATATATATATATAAATTATATATATATTATATATATATATATACTACATGTCAAAGCATCCATAAATCCCAATCCATTAGTCACAGATTAGAACATAACCGTAGTCCCCTTGACCAAATCTACAAAATACCATGGGAAGAAAACCATCATGCCCAAAAACATGTTTGAAACCCATGCACAAAATCATAGGTAGGTATGCCCACCTAATATAAGGTTCAAAAAAAATTCCCAGGACACTGCCCCGAACCCCGTGCAAGGGGGCTACTGGTATATACCTAGGGGGGATAATATGGGGTACCAAGGGAGGTACCCAAGGTAATAATGTAATAATGGGATGGGCCATAGTAATAAATAAGGTGTTTAACCCATGTCATGTAAGGGACCACAAGTAGTTAATAATAATGTAAGGGGCCCATGGTATTAGTTGATGGTATGAGGAAACCATGGTAATGATGCATGGTATTGTATGTATGAGGCCTATATAGAGGCTAGAGACTCCACATGGAGGGGATATGAAGAGAAGTATTCTTGTATGAACGGGCATATGGCTT
>APFE031490705.1:35812-79034 GCA_000404065.3 Pinus taeda | reverse complement strand
CCAATCCATGTCACATCTGAAGCAATAGATTTGAGTGCTAAATTCAAAGAGTGAACAATGCATGGTGTCCAAAATATTTGTGGATATTTAGTTTCCACAATCAAGCCAACAACTTTGCAAATAGGTGCATTATCTGTGATTTGCACACAACTTTCAACGCCTACATCTTCAATAACTTTAATAAACAACTCACCCATATATTGTGCATCCTTGTATTGTCCAAGAGCATCAACTGCTTTCAAGAAAACCGGTCCATTTTGAGAATATACCATGAAATTGATGAGAGGATGGCGTGTTGTATCTGTCCATCCATCAGAAACAATACTGACACCAGATGAGATCCATGATGATTTAATAGGTTGTAGAATTTTATCCACCTCCTTCCTTGCCTTCACCAACAATGTGGTTCTAAGTTTTTCTGAACTTGGAGGCACATACCCAATTGGAGCCTATCAACTAGAGTTCGACACATCTCAATAAACATAGGAGACCATGCAACATTAAAAGAAATGAAGTTGAGATAGAAAAAGAATGCCAATGTAAGATCAACCTCATCTCGCTATTCACGCCGAAAAATCTCGTCCATTGGACCACCATAAGTTTGGGCTGCCCTCTTTTTTGTTGGCTGAATTTCTTTTCTCCCAAATCGACTACTATTAGAATTCCTCAAGAATGGAAGAGGATCTTCATTTTTACTAGTTTTCCTGTTTTCCGCCACCACATTCCCAAAGCCAGCTGCATCCTCCCTTTCCAAATCCATTTTTTCTCTAGGACTGATCTCTTTGCATGCTCCAATTCCACAAGGAAGTCCCAACAAATGGCCCTTAATTCGAAAGTAAGTGCTCTTAAATTCACCCTTGCAGAAATTACAAGCCCAATGCACATTCCCTCCCACACCAATCTTTGGCACTTGCTTCTTGGTTACATACTTCCAGAGAGGGTATTTTTTTAGCTGTGCTTGTTGTCTTGCTGCAACAGCATCATATGTTAATGTTGGCTGAGAAACACCTACAACTTCACTTGAAGCACTTGGAGCACTATGACCAAGAGAAGGTGAAACAGAAACACTTGGAGGGGGGGACCACGAAAAGCACTGCTCTTCCTTTGACCTCTCCCGGCTGCTTTGGATGATTGAGCCATTAATCCTTATTCTTCTTACTGTTATAAAGTCCACACACCTTCACCTACAAAAAAAACAATTAAAGTTAAACAATTATAATTTATAAAATTATAAACTTATAAAGTTAATTGAAACTCAGAACTGTTATATGATTCAATATGTGAATTGTCCTAGATTACGATGGTAAATGTGCTTGTATCAGTTCACTGCTCACTCATGTCATTGATTACAATCTGCTCTTGAATTACTGTGGTAAAATGAGCCTTAAGGCTGGTATATTTCACTCACTGCCCATTCACTGTCTGTGTGCACAGTTCTGAAGGGTAACACCGATTATAATACAGCCTACAGCCTATCACAATCTGAAATTCTCATGCCTCATTTTTATAACCATTTAGTTTCTAATTGCTGGTCCTCCATGTGGCACTAAAGCTTTAGTCATGAAAGCAACTTATGATTCACTGATTCAGAGGTACAAAGTTCAAACATGGTAGTATTTTCCTGGAAGATATATTGACTATCACTGGGAAGGCGAGCTACATAGAGGTCATGGGCAGTGATAGGCACAGGTGACAGAGGTCTTTCAAAATTCGAATAAAAACTAACTAGATTTTAAACTACATACTCTGCATTGTTAAGCTTTGAAATTCGGACAACAAACAGAAGAATAGTTTGGACTAAACGCAGAAGAGTAAGATAGGGACAGCGAGGGTTTGTTTTGTGCCAGTCACAATATACAGTTTGGATCTCCACAATGAAGAAGTTCGGATGTTTCTCTGTGATTTCAGATAGACAATGACAGTGAGAATTTCGGATCTTTGGGTAAAGGTCTCAATTCTACAACAGAAAGATACAGTTCGGATGAGGGTATCTATACCACAGCGAGATGATATATAAAAGCCACAGTTCAGTGATATGAAGGAACTACAATTAACTGAAGTATTACAGTGTTTTGGTGTTGCTGCAGTAAGGACAGTTTGGTGACAAATTACAATACAGTGATATGGTTCAGTGCCATGATCTGCAGACATTAAACTTGGTTGTATTTTGAAATTGAACTTGGTTGTATTTTGAAAGGGGGTAATACGCGCACTTTTCGGCACATAAATAACACAGTGCAACAGTGCCTTATGAACATTTTTTACAACTCTTGCTATTGTTGGTTGTTGTAATATTGCTGCCTCCTTTCTATTCTGATTTTGTCACTGTTATGAATGTGTTTTAAATACAATTTGTGGATATCCGATATAGGCTTTACTTAGAAGAAAACATGTAGAATGGGAAATATGTGTTATGGTTAGAGACATAACATACTATATGTGACTCAGTTTTGACAGGGCACTTGTGTCTCTTACATACAAGGCGTGATCAATCACTCCATACTGATGGTTTGGTCAAATAGAAAGTAAACCCCACGGTTTTCAAGCTACTTAGCTGAACCGCTTGTCTAAACCCCTATTATGTGTTAACGTATTCATCTATTTTCATCTATTATTATGTGAAAAACTAAAGATATACAGAAATGAGATCCCATGCTTAAGAAATTTTATATGATGTGTATAATACAGTCTTCAGATTGTGGCATACTGATATATTGATTTCAACAATACTGTGATGCAAGGATACAATTCATCCTTCAAACAGGGCCAGAGATTAAGGGTTATAGATGCCTCTCATCCAAGGATTTAAAGGAGAATCATATAGTGTGTTTTAAACTGCAAAATTTTCAAGCTGGCCGCTGCAATCATAGGGATGTTAACTTTAGCTAAACCCGTTGTTCGTTTGACAAAAAAAGAAATGCACCAGCACAAATAATACTACGGGTTCCTGTTGGCTTACTGGTTTACGCCGACGGTCTTGACTCTTGAACGTTGCACACTTCAAACAGTGAACACCCTGCTCTCCAGACGACAGCTCACAGCTCCAGACGGCGACAGCTCCAGACGAAAATAACCACGAAAAGACCACGCGTAGGCTTTAATTTGTGTTTTTTTCCCAGTACGTATTCAACACATCGAAATACGTTAGGGCAACGTATTCGATACACGAAATACGCGTATGCTACATTTAGGACACGAACGAAAACGACGAATACGTATTCCAATTTTTATGACACGGTAAAAATCGTATTCGACACGTATTAGGGTCGTTTTCGTGTCCAATACGTAAAATACGGGACACGGAACCCTAGGGGACGTGTCCTGTGACTTAGATCAAAACCGTAAACTCCTTTACCGGGCACCTGAGCACCTGAGGTGGTTTGTTTTTAAAATGAGGAGGGTGATGTCGTAAATGATCTTGGTCGTAGATCTTTAGATGGATGATTTTTCAGAATCCACCTATGAGACCACCTTCCTTCTTAATTGTTGCGCGCTTTGTCCTCCCGTAATTTCATGGATCTGAATGTGCAAGTGATATCCTTGACCATAACCTCCATAACCTTGTTGTTGTATTGTGTTCGCTGGTTGTTGAGGATGCCCATAATTTCCATAACCAGGATAGGGAGCATAGCCACCCTGTTGACCATAGCCCAGCCATTGTTGAGGTTGCATCTAGGGAGGTTGCTACCAACTTTGAGACTGCTAAGCATAGCTTGCACCCCACTGGCCTGTCCATTTGGATAAGGCGACATACCATATTGTGCAGGAGATACAGCTGCAAGAAAAATTGTGTAGGTCTTCGGAACTTTAGTCTAATCTGATGCAATACCATCTAGGGATCGTTTCCTAGATTCATAAGAGCTTTTATGAGGTTGAAAGAACTGCCTATGACGGAATTATGCCTTCTTTATAGCATGAATATCTCCAAAGATGTCAACAAACTCTAAAAATATGCTTCATATCTCCTCTCGATCTGTTTACAACCCAAATTTCTTGATTCTAAATGTATAGCTACCTTGAGAAGAGTCATTGAAACAGGAAGATACTCCAGTGCTTCATTCAAAACTTCTCTTGCTCTATTTGCATTGCCTGTAGCTAGCTGAAGAAAACGAGAGTACTGAATATACAACAGAGGCAGTGACTCTGACTGTTCTTTTGCTTTCTTAGTTGCAAAAGTTGTTTCAAATATTGACATTGCTGACTCAGAACTCCCCAGCCAATGTTCCATGTTGGCATGTGTTAAGTTTAAGTATGTTCTATGCTTAGAGCAATTTATTTCATTTTTCACAGTTGGCTCAACATCCTTTCCAGATTAGCAATCACATTAGCATAATAGTAAATTGCAGATAGAACATAAACATAAATCGCAGAAGACAAGCCAAGACAAGAGAACACAAGATGTAGCGCTAGCCAGGAACAAACCCCAATGTGGGAAAACCCTTGATGAATTCTTCTTATATGTTCTTCAACAGTTCAGCAAAGAGAGATAGTACATATACAACAGAACTCAACACTTTGACATATCTAAGTAAGAGCATAGATCATCTCTAAAAAGATGATACATAAAGTAGTTGTAGCTAAACTCAGTTGAAGACATGCTACTTCAAATGATTCTCCAAGGTGACTCCATCACCATGCTGCACCTATCATTGTGTTGCACCTCATCATCATGGTGCACCTCACATCACTATGTTGCATCTCATATTAATCATGATTGTACCCATCACTATACTTTTGCACTATGTTCAGCGCTTCATTGCGCTATGTTGCACCCAAATACATGCTACAATACCTCATCATCATGTTGTTGCAATACCTCATCATCTTGTTGTTGCAATACATTCTTGTCCCTGCTATATGTCCATCATTACCATGCTGTCCCATTGTTGCACCATATTGCACCATGTTGCCTTCATCATGTTGCCACCTATCATATCATTATGTTGTTGTACTTACTATGCATCGCTGCAATTCTAGGATTGGTTAGGGTACTAACCACAGTCCCTAACAGCGCATCAAAACTGACCCAGAATTGCACTTAATGACTGTTGTTGTCTTCCACAAAGATGTTGCCCTCCATGCTGCCCCTTTGAGGTAGTTTCAGGCCCAACGCTTTTACCTATCTCCCTAACACAGCTATGGCATCCAAATGCCTAACTAACAACACTTGCCAGCACCCAAACACATTCATTCTTGACGTTGTCACTAGGGCTCTTCTCTCACTGTGGTGAGGGCTGCCTTGCAGCATATAGATTAGGGTTGCATATAGGAGCAGGTATGGGCAGCGTATAGGAGCAATTATGGGCAGTGTATAGGAGCCTTTATGGGCAGCATATAGGAGCCTTTTTACTGCGGCCAAGGCATCCCTTTTGTTGTGTCTAAGGGTTGTCTCAAACCCTTCCAAAACAGTGTATGGATTAGGGCATAACTGTGTTTAGTTAGGGTTTGATATAACCTGTGTTTAGGGAATGATAAGACTACTTTAGTCTATGAATAGACTGCAGCTAGGGCTCCAATATTAGGGCTATTGAAGCTCCCTTAAACAGTGGATAGAGCTCCCTTTGAACTGCGACCAAACCTTCACAAGACTTGTCATTAGGCTTCATTATGACAGCAACTAGGGCATCCTTCTTTTGATGCGTATAGGGTCTCCTTCTAGACCTGTGTTTTTCCCTTGGAGATTCTTCTTTCCACTAAAACCCAAAACAAGTGGAGAAGAAAAAATCTCAAAGGAGTTGTGTGTGCAAATGACTTGCAAAGCACTTGTATTTATACCAAAACGTGGAGCACAAGCGAGCGCAGTTTAGTTGTTGGCTGACCTTGACAAATTGTCCCATAACATAAATAAATTCATATCTCCATGAATACTTACCGGAATCGGATGATCTTTAGATCAATCCTACACCTCTCGATGAGAGGAGTCCAAGAAAAATATTAGTTGCCATAAATAAGATGACCCACATGGAGTTTGGTCCTAGTTGCCAATTTTAACATGTTTAATTATAGTATAGTAATTCTGGGAGACCAAGGGTGTAAAGTAAATCTATGCCAGCCGACTCCACTCCTGCTGCGAATATTCAAATTCAATGTACTTATCCCAAAGATGATAGAACAAGTAGTCAATTCCAACATATGATAGGCCTTGTTCAAATAACCTTCGAATGGTCTCTGGATCTTCATATGTCGACATTGCAAAGGTTGCATAGTGCATCCATATATCAACTGAGTATGTCACAGCTTAGACTGCTCATTCATATACCTCAGCAATTTTTTCAGCACTACCTGAGCATGCTTCATAATTTGAATACTTCTTCCAATATCTGTAGCATAAAAGGAACTCTGCTGAGAAAGCATCATATACTTTGCATATTTTTGGCAAATATTCCTCTGTTGTCTTTTCAGTCTCTTGAATAAGAGAAGTCCATGCATTAAAATATGTTGAGTTTGCCCTTACTATGCTCCATAGCATTTCTTCTTCAATAGAAATGTCAAGAGTCTCCTCATACTGTTGTTGTTCATGTTGTTCTCTCCAGGCACAATATTACCATTCTAATCAACATCATGTTCGACCTAAACAAATTGGTTTGCATCTGCCATGCCAATGGCTACTGTAGATCCATAATCTGTAGCTAGAGAGGATTGATCCATCACAGGAACTGGATCTCCCATATACTTAGTTACATCATAATTGCCACTAGCAATTGCAGCGTAGTAAATTGTTGATGGATGAACCTAATCTACCGCAGGCTCTTGTTCAGTCAAGCCATATTTACTTCCGTCAGTCAAACCAGAATTATCCACAATACCATAAACATTAGTTGTTGAAGCTGGGTCCATTGTATCTTGATGTCTGCTAAAATTGTTTCCATCAGACAAACCGATGATAGCGACGTCAGCATAGGTAGTAGGGACATGAACTTGCTCCATCACGGTTCTTAATGATGGGTAAAGTTGCTTCCATCAGGCAACTGAATACAATTTGCAGCTTCATAACCCTAGTAACATCTCTAGCTGCATATTCCATGACTACTAGAGCTTGAGCTACTGCAGGCTCTTGGTCTCTCATCAAATGAAGATTTAAACCCAATTTTATATTCTTATTGTTCATGGTCCAAATCCAAGAGGAAAAAATAAACTACAACAAGTTGAATGGAAAGAGCCTTATATTTATCCATGATCTTTATACAAAGATACAACAAATACAATATAGATATAAACATCAAACTAGCCAAATAATTACTATATTCTACAACAGTAATGATAACATAGAATTAGTATCATTTGATTTGCTTTTCTTCAACTAAGTCATAAGTGAAGAATATCTACTCTACTAAAGTGCCCCCATATCCAATCTTAGGACTTAAACTCTACTGGGGTTATATTACTTACTTTATTTAATAGACCCATCAAGTCATCATTGGTATTTTTTAATATTAATTAAAATACACTATACTTTGCAAAATATATGCCCATACACTCAAAAGTATCAACAACATTGCACATAAATTGAATGGAAAGAACCTTATATTTGGCCATTAATCTTATACAAAGATACAAAAAATACAATATAGATATCTAGCATTAAACTAGCCAATTAATTATTACATTCTATGACAACAATAATGATAATTGAGATGATATTTGATAGAGTCAATACCACTTTGATGGTAAACGTACAATTGAGAAAGCACATACAATTTTGATGGTATTCTTCAATCCATTAAATTCTAGATGTGGAGAATCCCAGCGATTTCTTTAGTGGAACTCATGTAGTTCTATTTGAAATTCTATGACATTGAGTCTAAGTCATATTTCCATATTTCTATTGTACTTGCATGTACTACCTAAATAAGAAAAAACACAATTCTCAATTTTTAAATAAATGAACTCAATACCTTTATAAAAAACAATGGCACTATTTGCATGGAAAGAGTAGACTAAAAAAATACTAATAATATTTACATAAATGAATTCAATACCTTTATTAAAAACAATGCCACTATTTGCATTGAAAGAATAGACTACAAAAGTACCCCAAACTACTGATTATTCATTCTTATAAGACCATGAGTTACACTTCAAAATCATTCACCTTGATGAAAAGGAACCTTGTATGAATAGTGTTCATTGTAAAGCATATATTATAATGTCTTATCTTAGACATTTTAAGAGGATACTAATGCCTTGATCTCTCTCGTTTGCCATGTAAAGCCCTTGTCATTTGTCTCCAAAACCATGTTACAAAGGCTCATTCATTGTAGATCATCAACTATTCAAAAAATTCAATTCCAAAAAAAGTGATGTTCTTTACATATAGGTTTCTTGCTACAAACACCATTGCTAAAAAAAGAAAAAGCAAGCGAGAATGCATACTATTTGTGATGCTATTAAGTCATTCACAAAATCCTTCCATACCATTTTTCGAATGCTTTGCTGGCAAATGTGAAGTACATGTCATGGCAAATCATTTTTAACAACACCATGTTTCATAGAAACAATGTTTTGAGGTTATTTACAAACTTTAAGAAACTAATTTGATTAGATGATTATATATATTCATGTAGTTTTAATAGTGTTCATAAACAAACCCAACTTGGCTTGTGAAAAGTTATATGTTTCTTAGTTTTATCCTATGTTGCATGAAACTTTTAGGAACCTGGCGTTTCGGACCGTACTCGTCCCTGAAACTCTGAAACTCCGTTGAAACTCGGATGAAACTCAGCCATCATGTAATCATCTAAGAGAGGTAATATAGACATGGCTTTCCGTCTAAATTGTCATCTATGGGCCTTATTCTCTTTTTTCTTGCAAGATAACATGTTATTCATTTTTATATATGATGTTTCAACTGACAGAAACTCCGAAACATTTCAGCGCTTCATGCAACTTAGATTTTATCTTAGCCTAGGAGATCCAACTTGGTGTTTAGTAAGTTTTATAATCCCAACCTCAATTTGGCTACTTTTATATTTTTGTGAATTGAAATGGAATTTCATTTTTATTTTGCAGATCTTTAAAACCGTAAATATTTTTTTGGACATTTCAAAGATTAAGCTTTTTTGTGCCTAAAAGTATAGCTTATTTGTCAAATCGTAGTGGCAGTTTTGTTGATGCTTGAAATTATGCATTCAAAGTTGTTCACCATGAAATAACCAACAACAACAAAATTCAAGCCAAAAGCTATATTTACAGTTATGTGGCTTTTTGGAAATGCACTAGAGGATTTCATAGAAGGAAAACGTGAAAATTGATTACTATTGAATTCACAAATAAACAGTTTCTTCCATTACTGGAAAAATAATTTAATATTATTCTGAGATATACTCAACCCGTTTAAATGGAAGGGTTCAAATTACAGGACAACGATCAATAAGTGAACATGCTCATATGTATCAAAGCGTCGCTTTTTATTGTGATTTCAATTTATTTAAAATTAACATTTTTATATGTATAATGGAGTCAAGTTAAATTTACACTTGAGTTTATAAGCACGTTTGTAACAGTTCTGCATAATTTTGCACAGTGATCAAATCAATGATCAATTCAACCCCTTCGACTGTCACATTATGACAATAAACGATCACATTATTACAGGCAAAAACTCCCAATTTCCATCAAAGATTTAGGAGTTTAAATCAGGTACCCTCTCAAATGTAGAAAAGGCGTATAACCTTTTTCAAGGTTCGACATATGAACAATTTCTAGAATAAAATTTTCTGCATAGGTATAGTACAACAAAACCTGTTGGATACCCCATAAAACCAATAGAAAAATGTACTCTGCAAACAAATTTTCTTGCTTACTGAGAATACATACTAGAGACATACTTGGTCTCCCACACTAACATCCGGGATACTGAAAGAATGGAATCTCAAAAATTGTATTTAATCTGACAGATTTACTGCTGACCTAGCTATAACTTGGGAAAGAATCCAAACAAGCAAGCTGGGCACTGATTAACCACACCTGCATATTGGCTATTCCACCTTGGCCATCATGACTGACAAAAGAATACTAATTGACATTTAACACCAAAAGCAATGGAACTCAGGAAGAAACTCTACAAAACTCATTACACTGATGAAGACGTGTAAGGATACTGATATTATACAATCTCAACAAGAGTGTACCAGAATGGGGGATGTACAGGACTTCACATACAACAAATTATCTCAGTTGCCACGAAAACCCATTGATGAATAGTACAATCAATATAACCTAACAAGGAACATTTCTACATGAGGGGAAGATATGCACCACCATGGCCCTTCCGCAGGATAAGAGGCCCAGCAGTATCTGGCACCTTATCCAGTATCTGCATGCATGTATCAATAACATCTGGAAATCCAGTTGCTACAGTTGCAAGCTGAATGCGCAGACGAACATCACGGGTTTGCCTGAGAAGACTTCTAAATGATTTTCCTAAATGCCTTGCCCATTCATGTGGCAAGCCTCCAGGTGTGAGCCACGTTGAAAAGTGTGATTGATCACCTCTGGCTGTAACTTCTGCTCGATAAAAGCGAGCAAGTTCCATTAGCATAGAAGATGGAAGCTGTAGCACTGAAACAAATTCATTTAAGAACTGGTCTATCAAATCTGGGCACAGCATTTGATTCCATAATACTAGAACCCACTCTCCCGATTGGTTCAAGTTATATGCCTCTGCCACAATCAGCGCTTCCTGAAATCGGCACTGTTCAACAAGAGCTCGCCGTGCATTTGTTTCAGAACGATTAAGCCACATGGTATCTGGCATTCGTATTTGGAGGGAAACTAATGATGCTTGTGCACAAGACCATCTTGCTTTATTTCCGGCATCTATGCTTGAGTAAACTTCAGCGGCTTCTACATAGAAGCGCATCATTTCTAACAACTCCTCACTCTGTTCTTTATCACGACGCTGAAGCCATTGATCTAGGGCCTTCTGCGCACATGACTCCAACAGAGCCGACATTTCATGTTTCATATCAAAATGATTGTATACCTGTTCCAACAAAAGGCGGATTAGGCGTGCTCTCTAAACTTTTATGCACAAGTAACTGAAATTAAAATTGAAACACTATTGATGTTCTCCTGTGACAAAAAGCAGATGAAGAATGAAATAAGCATACAACTTACGATTATTGATAGCAGATAAAGAATGAAATAAGCATACAACTTACCATTTCTGATGTAATGCTCAATGCATCTCTGGATAGTGACTTTATGTGAACATTATTAAATTATAATGGAAAGAAACAAAATCTCAAGAACTAAGAGAAAAACAATTTGCCTGAATTTTAGAAAAGTTCTTTGAAATGGAGAAATTGTGATCATTCCAACAAGTGTGACAATGCGTTCCTTGAAAATTTAAATTCATCTTTTTTCCACTACTGTTTTTTAAGATGCTTTAATTAGTTGTGGAAATAAACTCTAATTACCCTGAAGAAACAAAAGAAAGACCAGAAAAAAGGAAAAAGCTAAACCAGATTATATCACCTCAAGAAGAGAGGTAAAAGAACTAATCTGCTTTGCTGAAATGCTCCACAGAGCGAACCCACGTGGTGGTTACTACTTGACAAAGGTCAAGTCACTCCCATAACCGGAACAAAGTGAAAATAAAATGAAACTAGGACTAGCAGATGGTTAGCCATCACCTCACCCATATCCTGGCAAAGGAAGATTCATAGGACCATAATCATCTGTGCCACCGAAGATGTCAAGGGAAAACCAACTTTAGTGTCTAGCTTTCCATTTCAAGGCCAACTTTTCATTTCAAATCGTATTTCATGTATAAATTTACCTGCTTCAGTATGCTTAGCGTAACTACCTAAACTTCAGGTAGACAGTAGAGCTACAATTTCTATAATTGAAGTATGTCCCAGAAAGCCATTGATGTTTGAGCGTTTCAATTATTCCAAAGGAATTATTATTGTCAAGGATGTATGGTAATCCCTAATTCATGCAACCACTTCAAACAATATAGGTAACCTTCATTTGATTCCCTAACTTCCAAGATCAGTCCACTATCGTTGATAGCTAAGTTACCTAGATTCGTATCTGGATATGGATACGGATCCGGATCCGTCGATTTCTTTAAAAGTCTGAATCAGGGTACCCCGGGGAAACGACAAATACAAACAATGTAAATATTTTTTTATAATTTTATTTTAAAATTAGTTAAATTTTTTTAAAAATTAAACTTTTTATAATATATAATTTATATATACCGTGAATATGTAATATTTACAGAAAGTAGTAAATATAAATATAAATACTTATTTTATATAAATATGTAATATTTATATAAAATAATCAATTTATCAGATTAATAGATATCATAATTAATATTAACATTCATTCAGTGTATAACATTTGGAATTGGGGCGAAATTATTTAAAATCATTCATCTGAATTAGAATCCATAATGAGTTAGCCCCCCCTTTCCCGTTTTCCATTGGATCCATAATGAGTTAGGCCCGTTCCCTCCCCCCCTTGTCCATAACTTGGGTCATGCCTAGAACGATGTCCCGAAGGTTGATGCAACTAAAAGAAAAGAGAAAACATAATTTGGTGACTCTCAACAAAAAATGTACCATAAAATGCAAAAGATGGTCGTGACATACAAATTTAGCACGTGAGCGAAAGCCAAACATGAGCTTTGCCCCTATCATCATGGCCTGATTGGTTGTTAGGGCCCCTCATATTGGCCCCTTACATCATTAAAGTAGCCATGATTGTCCCAACTACCAACCCATGGTGGGTGATGAGCTGCTCCACCTTAAGGAGGTATTCACTGATATATCTTACATATCATGCTCTCATCACTTGAACCCCGAGCAGTTACAAAAAAAAAAAAAAAAAATCTATAAAAGGAAAAAGGCATATGAAGAAGGGTGGAAAAACAATGGTCAGAGTAACTCATGTACCACAATTACTCCCTCCTGCATTCTATACTCAAGTGTGGGCTTCCCTTATTTTAGCTACCCTTGTACTATGGCATGTGGCTTGGAGCCTTACCCTAATGCCCCACTCCATTCCATCATTATTTCATATACCACCTACCATTTGATGGATGTACCATGGACATGTCACTCCCTTAAATGTTGAAATGCCTAATAGGGTCCTTGGTTAAACTTCTTCTTGAACTTGGAGACACATGCACGTTCTGAAGCCCATTGTAGAAGAGCATGCCACTATTGAAGTGTCTACTTGGATCCATGATTTGTAAGCTCATTTACTCAATTGCACTACGCATTCGATCTTATACAGGATTGCAAGTAGGTCTTCGTCTCGGTTTGGTGTAACAAACAAAGTTTGTATATGCAGCAGAATAATCTTCAAAGATGTAAACATCCATAATAGGATAAGTAGTAATTGTATATAAGAATTGTTGCGTGTACAAAAGATGTGTGAAATGATTACAATGAGGGCCCGCTTATATACCAAAGCAGGTGTCCTTTCATGAATGATCATGTCTCTAAGACATGCCTCTTCATTACTAAGCTATTAGCTAGTTAATTATTATTTATTATTATTATATTTATATTTACATTTATTATTTTTATATGAATTATATTCATAACATTGTCCCTCTCTCCAAAAAGCTTTGTCCTCAAAGCTTAGTGATGAAAGGGTTGAATCTCTTTTCCCATTTCGATTATCTTCTCGTCTCAAAACTTTCAACTTTGTTGATATAAGACGATATGATCCTTTGAGTGATAAACAAAATTGTCAGACTGAGAATGGATTTGACTAACCAAAATTAATCTTCTATTGAATCTTCCGATCACTTGAAATTTGTAATGAATTGTTATCATAGGACTGGATTCTGCAAACTTCAGTGTTCCTTGGAAAATAGATATGTTGTTTCTGTTATGAATAGTTCAAATATGTAGGCTGACTTAATTGTTTGCTCTTGTGATTCACATGTCGTTAACGAGTTCTCGTGGTTGATTTTGCCCTGATTTCTTCATGGTGATTTCTTGTTTTAGTGGGGCCATTTGATTTCTTTCAGGTTCTGAAATTGCTTCATTAATTGTGAGATCTTCACTTGAATTTTTTATTGTTTGGACTACAACTTCTAAGTACGTTTTCACTTTAGTTGTTTTATCCTCTTCTTGAGATGTGATATTGATTGGATCAGTATTTGTTCATTTATCTTCGACTTGGACTGTTACAGGTGGAGACTTCAATACTTCTTCTTGAGTAAGTTGCGCTAACTTGTCATTTAGTGACTTCTTGTCACTTTTATGCTTCTTTATTTGCATAAGCAAGTTTTGGTTATGATTTCTTAGACGTAAAAGCTCTCCGCCTTCTTGATTGTTGGCTTTATGTTTAGTATCCTCCTCATCTTTCAAACATTGGATTTGTTATAATAATGTTTGATTAAGGTTGTTTAAACATAAATTTCCTCTTCTTGTTATGATAAGTGCTTCTTGAGTTCCTTCTTTGTGGCCTTAGCTTTCTTGACTTGTTTGAGTAGCTTTTCATTGTGATCTCTGAGGTGTGAACTTTCTGTCTTTATTGGAGATGACTTCTTCAAGCTCTTTTTGATTCTTCGTTATAGTTTTTTTATTATCTTGAAACATCAATTCCGAAATATCCTTAAAGTCTTCTAATAAAGGTGTTATTGATCATGTCTTTCTTGTTGTCTCAAAATGTGACCATCTTCCCCTTATACGAAAACGTCAAAAATTGTTTCTCTATGTTTAACATGAATGTCCCCAATTCCTTAAACCAAGGTTGACCGAGAATTATGCCAATCTTTGTCCCCAATTCCTTAAACCAAGGTTGACCGAGAATTATGCCAATCTTTTATTAAACATAGTTACAACACAGAATTGAGATATGTATTCATAATGATCTGTTGTCACTTGTAAATCACTAATTTCATAGTCCTTTTGGCCAAAGATATCTTTTCTTTCACCAATGCTTGGCTCTTGAATTAATAGTTGATTTACCAAATTAATATTGATGTAATTTTCCTCGTGCTTGTGTTGATAGTGATATTAATTTCTTTTCCTTGGATACTTCCCTCTATTGTAATTAATTTGTGATCCATCACTGAAAGACCTTTATAGGTAAAAAGAAATCCTTTACTTCTCAGTTAGACTCCATTCTATGTAGTTTTTCGAGATGAGCTTAGGGTTATAAAAGCAATCCCCTTTCTCTTTTTTGTTATTTTTTAAACTCTCCTCTTTTTGTTTCACCTATCACTTTTATTTTTTTAAACTCCTTAGTTGTACTTTAGCAAAAAAAAAATGGACATGTTTTATCTTAAAAAATACCTTTAATCGTTATTGTGCATTATATATATATAATATATAATATATATATATATATATATACAATTATTAGCATTTCCTAAAAAATGATGAAATGCAAGTAAAAATGGGTGGCAACTATTGAAATTGAATGAACGTGCTTGATGTTTGAATGGCGTGGTGATTGGATAATGTTGGTGGAAGCTCGAATTTGACTGCAATAGATTATGAGATTCCCTAACACTATTCTTATGGCTCAAATAGAAGGAACAGGACATGGAATATGCGATCGGAGATGGTCAGAGCCTCTCAGAGGTTGTGGCGGTAACGAATGTTGCCCAGGCAATGATATAGTGAAGGTGATTGGTGAAGGCAGTTGGGTAGTGATGTAGGGCAATGATTTTAGAAGACGGAGCGGGCAGCGGCGGTGGTGGGAGTTGACCAAAAGCAAAGACAGTTGTAGAATCTGTGGCAACGCATTTTGTAAGGTCACAGGAATTGCGTCGCATTGGAGGTTGAGGTGTCGCAGTGGTGTCAGCAGTTGTGCGACCTGTCGGTGGTGGGTTGACGATGAAATAGCTTGCAACAGTGTGGCAACATGGGCAATGGTTGCAATCTCGCAGTGTTGCAGAATGGATGGGTAGATGATTGTGCAGCAAAGCAATTGGGTGGACATTAGCGACAGTGACGAGGCGCCGTGTGGTCGGGCGTTTGTGTCATATTCAGCGACTTGCGTCAAGTAGTTATGTCCGGTTTGTTGTTGCGTATGTCTTTTGTTTTTTTCTTTAATATATATATTTTTTATATATATAACTTCTTTTATAAATAATGTTTCCTTTTTTAAAAAATAATTTTTTTGTTTATTTATTTTATTTTTTATTTTTCTTTCCTTTTTTTTATTTTCTCACTTTTTTTAACTCTTTTTTTTATAATTTATAACAAAAAAAAAATTATAATTTTGTTTTTCAAATTTTTTTTAGTCTCCTTTTCTTTTAATAAGTTTATGGCGAAAGGCTTGACAACGAAATGGAGAACCTCCAATTACTTGTGTGGCTAAAATCCTCAATCGCTCAGCAACGAACTCGATGAATACTTGATGTCCAAGGGCCTGACAGCAAAATGGAGAATCTCCAAAATGTATAGTCAAACACTTCGATTATGACAATAGCAAAATTGACAAAAATTAATGGCCAAATGCCAGTGATAGGAGAACCTGGCTCTGATACCAATGTAATGAACAAAGTTCATATACACAGAGGAATAATCTTCAAAATACTTCAAGGATGTAAACACCCATAGTAAATTAAGTAGTAATTGTATATAAGAATTGTTTAATGTACAAATGATGTAGGAAATTATTACAATGAAGGCCTGCTTATATACCTAGGCAAATGCCCTTTCATGAATGGTCATGTCTCTAAGACATGCCTCTTCATTACTAACTGACTATTAGTTAATTAATTATTATATATTATTATTATATTTATATTTACATGTATTATTTTAAAATGAATTATATTCATAAAATTTGGTCTCCCTATACGGGGTCCAATCCCTCCAAAGGCTTATATTGTCATTTGTAGGGTGAGCGTTGAGAGCCATGAGTCTCCACCATAGTTGACAGCAAATTGCCACTTCGTTGGATCCTTGAGTTCCACTTATTCCTTGTCCGTGTTCCAAATATTAGACAATGATGATGCACTTGGACCACCATGCCCAGCCGGCTCCACTCTTACACCACACACTAAGTTGTTGATCTAGGGCCCAAATGAAGATGTGTCACACCATGAGAGACAATGGGAGGGCTTGCATCGTTCTTCCAACCCTTACAGATGAAATACAGGCTTGTTTGATCCATTTGGATACCCATGAGGATGTTTTGTGCCCCCATAGCCACTTGGGGGAGCACCACATGTCATTTGCTTGGATATCAAGGGGCCAACCCCTTTATCACTATGTTTGGAGTTCATTCATTCATCTTGGCACACATTGGACTCCACTAGGCCTCCTCAAAGGCCTTTCGACCTATTGTATCTATTATTTTTCCCTCATGGGAGGCTTATTTTTGTATTATCCATCTATCTTGGTGGACTTGTCACCAATGAATGTAATTTTTGCACATTTTATTAGTTGGGGCATTACTAGGCCTAATTAGGCAAATCAAACCCCTTGGGGAGGATATATATTGATGTGATGATCATTTTATTTGATCATCACTTGGTTTGGATTGGTATCTCTTCTTGAAAATTTTGCATTAGCTATTGAGGATGAATTGGATATTCTTGAATGCATTTTGATATTTGGATTGATGTCATTCTATTTTGGAGCTTCTCTCTTGCAAATATAATGGATGGTTATACTTTTCGTGCCATGTATGTTTCTCTTATGCGAAATTTTCATTTTATGTTTAGTGTATGGAATACTGCATTATGATGTTGTTGCTTGTGCTCTAAACTTATGCGAAAATCTTGAATCACTAAGTAGCCTTATATATTATATGTGTTATCCACTGGGCATGAAAAGTAAATGTTCCTACGGGTTACATTGAGGATTCAACTTGAAACTCCATTATTTTGACAAAACGAAGTATAAATCCTTGTTATAGCTAGATAGTTGCTTCATTAGGGCACGCAAAGTTGCAATTAAGGTCCTTGATAGAGCAAAAACCCCAAAATCAATCTCATCCTTGGCTCCATCCTTCTAATAGGCTAAGCACTGGTCTAGTCCTAGGTGATCACCAAAACGAAGATTTTTCTCACCTCCTTTTCTCTTTTCCAAACCCTAACCCTAGTAGGCTTCCTAAGGCATCACACGAAACCTTTTGTATCCATCCAAAATTGATGAAATTTGGTCTAGAGTTGCGTTGGTTTGTCCTTCAAAGGTCCTCCAATTTTGACGTTATTCCGGCGATGAAATCTCGAGTTTTGGCAAGCCCTAGCTCGCAAACCATTCTCCCTAAGTTTCCTTTGGTTAGTGGCTTTATCAAGGATCATTATATTAAAGTCTCAAGTCAAATCTAACCTTTTGATCCTTCTTCTCCTCCCTCACTTGCTCAAACCCCTTTGTTTGAAGTTCCATCCCAAACCCTTGACCTCATTTGCGTCCACTAGGGCATCTTTCTGGTCCCACAACCTTGTCACTCCAATTTCACAAGGATTGCTTGGAAACCCTATTCTTTTATGATTCTTTGGTCTAGGGAACTTCTTATCAAGAAGTACTCCTGAACCCTAGGTTTAGGTCTTCTTGTAGCCCTTCTTGGAGAGCCATTCACCTTGCTTCTAAAGCAAGCAATCATCATCATTAGAGTCTCTCCTTTGAATAGGCTCTTGAAATCACTATCAACACACACCATTGATACATTTCTCCAAGTGAATTCCCTAACACCAGGACTCCTCCCATCGATGAAACCCTGTAAAGAGCGAGGAGCTTTAGCTGAGGTGACAGTGAGTGATTGCTCCATTGTTGCCACTTGGCCTAGTAGTTTCTCCATAGGTACCCCTCCTAGGACCCCTTCTAGTTTGAGCAGTAACAAAGCCGAAATTCGACCTTCATTGCAAGACCAAGATTCTCTGTGGTTTGACCAAATTTCAAAGATTTGAACAGTATTGACTTTTCTTGACTTTGACTTTTTGGAAGTGACTTGGGGGAGGGCCAACTTGGAAACTTTGTCTTGGTCTTGGGTCTTGGATATCTCACTTTGATATGATTCTTTAAGAAGAGGATTGTTTGGCTTTTCCCCTTGTAGGGCTTTGCCCAAGCTTGGAGCCTAATTTCTTGTGTTCTTTGTCTCTTTGTTTGGATGGGCTCTATCACAAAAGAAATGCAAAGCAAAGGTTTCAACTCTAGACCTTTGAGAATATGTTGGTGCCCTGTTACTAAATTGACAGAGAAATAAGTTCAAGCAATGGACCTAGCTTGGATCTTTAAAGCTAGGGTGGAGGTCTAGCTTTGAGTCTTGTAATTAAATGTGTTGAAGCTTTATCTATGGCATAGCTTAGAATAATTTCCATGTTTTCAACATCAAAACATTATTCACATTATGTAATTACTTCTTGATACAACTATAAGAAAAATATTCATAAGCATGAAAAACAAGTAGAAAAATCATAGTAGAGATATCAAGAAACCATGAGACACAAGATACAGAAATTAGGCACACAGCCAGGGCAAAGCCCACAAGGGGAAAACCCATAAAAATTTCTTCCTTACAAGAGAGAGAGTTTCCAAATTCATCAATACATCATAAATAACAATAGCAGAATAATAGCCAAACTAGTAACCAAAATCATCATCAAGTGCCATGTAAAAATCCAAGTTCCTGAAATTTCAGCCCTCCCTAGAATTTTGGCATCCTCCTTAGATTTCGGCCCCTCTGTAATTTTGTTGGATCAGATATACATGCAACAAAATTGATGTGTCAAATGAGGAGAAATGATTTCCTTTATATAGCCCTCAAGTGGGGGTCGAATGGGTCCCTCTTAGGGGCCCAACCAACCTAAAACATCATGACACTGACTTTAAATAAATTTGGAGGCAAATTTAAGATTCAAATTTCCCATTTTTTTTCCAAGATGAAAACACTGACCATGGCTACCATATTTTCCAACAAAACATGGACATGATTGCAAGCTATTTATAGCATTTTATTGTGATTTGTATGCTGGTTGTAGGAATGTTCTAGTATGATTGATTTTGTTGAAAAATGCAATGGTATTGCATGTGTTTTCAATTAGGCATCTTGAAGGTTTGGACAATCGATTGTTTTAACCATGGATGCTTGTTATTTCTTTAGTTTTTGCAGAACTACCTACATGGTTTCTGCATCATTGTTTAAATGGAGTGTTCTTACACACTTGGGACGAATGTACATGTGAATGCTCACATGATATGAGGGATTATGGGGAAATCCTTGCATTGCTTGTGCTTCATAGCATAATTGTTCTGTTGATATATATATATATATGTTGATGGGATGGGAGAATCCCATGGTCTATATGTTATATGAAGAGAGAATCGATGAATTGGAGGCATGATATTTGTGAAACTATTAGAGAGTCAAGTGTTTTGATAATCATTGGTTTATGCAAGCAAGTGCGGGTTATAGCACTGTAATCATGGATATCTTATTGACTATTTGCTTGTGCAGGTGAATGTTGGGTGTAGCATTGTCAGAATGGTAATGAGTTGATTACATGCATAACTAAGACACATTTATAAATGTGATACATATATATTATAAGATGACAGATACTAATGTGACATATGGTTTTCTAACTAACCCCCCCTTGTTAATTTTCTACTGCTTTATGTTGTTACAATCACTTTAGCCTAATTCTTAACCTCCATTAGCAATCAATTCAATCTTCCAGTAATAAATAGCAATTGTAGATAAAGCAGTAAATGCAATGTACTATAGAAGACAATTAGAGGCAATGACGAAACACAAGAATTGGTCAAAGACCAAGGAAAACACCACAAGGAGGAAAACCCTTTCAATTTTTTCTTCTTATTAGATTGTCATAAAATGTTAAGCAGAGAGTACAATGTTCCATATTCATTAACCAAGAGTGAAAGGTCATCGACCTTGACTTCCCAACAACCAATATCCAAAACTTCAAGAGATGAGCCCAAAATTCAAATCTAGTCAAACTATCAAATATGGTCAAAGTCAACAATGGTCAACAGCAGCAAGTGATGCCCTAACCAGTCATAAGTCAACGGTCAAACAGCCTCCCAAACAACTCGGTCAAAGGTCAAAATACTTGGCCTCTTTTGGTCAAAATGAAGTGAAAACAATGTCAAAATACACGATCAAACTTGGTCAATGGAGAGAGAAGGTTGCAATCAAATCTGAAGTCAAATTTTGCGGTCAACTGCAAGTCAAAGTGCCCAGAAAACCTCAATCTCTATGCCAAAGAATTCGGCCTCCAAAAACAGTCCAAAATTCCAAGTCAAATCAAGTCAAACTATGCCCAATCACAGAGTCAACATTGGTCAAAGCACTGAAGCTAGAAAGATTTTTGGCCCTTCTGAATTCTCTCTCCTACTCACATGTGTGAGAAGGTGACCTGCAATTTCAGATGTAAGAACCCCCAAGAGAAGAAGAAATGATGTGTGAGATGTGTGTCAAATGAGGTGCTACTGCGTTGTATTTATAGGCATTGAAGGAGACCCAATTTGTCTTTAAAGTCGACCTGAACTTTTGTGCACTATTGGGTTTTCACATCAAAAATATTCTTTTCTATAACCAAATTAAATTCTTTCAAGGGCCATGTGGGGCTTCTCTGGATGAAGAAGATTGTCCAATGGAGGGAATTTATCTCTGCGTTGCTAAATTAACACTACCTTTCAACTATGGAGAAACTTTTGACTACAACATATGTCCCATCTCAAATATCTCATCATCATCAAGTCAAATGTCGTATTTTCTCATCTGTGTTTATCTCTACTCATTTGCTGAACACTCTCAAATCTAAAAGAAGAAGAATTTGACATCATAGTGGAGTTGAAGCTACTACCCTCTCTCTAGTGACAATAGGCAAGATGCTACTTACCAAGCAAAGATCACACCTATCTTGTTCCCTATCAACAGGCGAGATACAACTTGCTATAGAAGGTAAGGATCACATCCATCCTATTGTCCAATGACAATGGGATAGATCCACCTACCAAGCCAGGATCACATCCATCCTATTGTCTAATCAACAGGCGAGATACAACTTGCCATAGAAGGTAGTGATCACATCCATCCTAATGTTTGATGATCTTCCCACATTGATCCTCAAGAGTCATGTGGTAGAACACCTACATCCTAATCACTTGAGCGAGATACTACTTGCTATGCAAGAATCACAACCATCTCAAATCATCTCAACCCATTAGCCAAATGGGGAGGAACAATCCCAAAAAGCCCAGCTTGTGTGTAGGATGCATACTGGGGTAAATTCGATCAATCATGATAGGGGAGATACCCAACTTTTCATAAATGACAAGGATCACACACACCCTATGGTGACAGTAGGCGAGATACTATTTACCACAATGGGTAAGGATCACAACCATCCTATTGTCCAGAGATTCCCCAACCCCAGGAACTCTCAAGCTCAATTCCTCTCCCTGTGATCTCAAACAGGGGGAAAGAGCATAGCTCAGTGTCCTCGATCAGTCGGGACACTTACCTGGGAGTATCACATCCATCAGTCCGAGTTGTTCTTTGAAGACAAAGAACTTCCATTTCGGCAAAGCCTTGGTAATTATGTTTGTTATCTACTCGTCTGACGAAATATGATGGAGTCTTACGGCTCCTCTCTATATCATGTCTTGAATATTGTGATACTTGATCTCAATATGCTTGGACTTGTCATGAATTACGAGATTCTTTGCCCATCAAATCCCACTCTTGTTGTCATAATATATCACTGTAGTATCCAAGACCTACTCAAATAACTCTCCAAAAAGATTTTTCAACCAAACTGCCTCACAGCGAGCCATGCTAGCAGCAATGTATTATGCCTCGGTCGTGCTTAAAGCTATGACCTTCTATTTCCTGTTCATCCAAGATATCATAGCAAACCCCAAGCTAAAGCGGCACCCAGATGTGCTCTTCCTATCAATAATGTTTCTAGCCCAATTAGCATTAGTGTATCCATGTAATCTCACATCTTCAACAATATATCTCAAACCAAGATTGATCGTCCCATGCAAATAAATACAAGTTCATTGACATTATTTAGAGGCATCACATCACACATCACATCTTCATTTGGTTCAATCTCTCCTGAAAATTGCAAGGCCAAGTTCACATGTGCGAAAGGAGAGAGAAGTTTTGTTGACTGCATTGACTTCTGTTTTTTGGCATCTTTGACAAGTGTTGACTTGGAGCTAATTTGACTTGGTTGACTGAATTTTCTTATCTATTTTGGAAGGCCGAATTTAGGTTGACTATGACCAAATTGTCTTGGCACTTTGACCATATTTGACCACAGACTTGAAGCTAGGGTCGACCGCAGGCTAACAATTGACTTTGACCAAATAGCAGGAAGAATCTTGGATCTGTTTTGACTAGGTTTGAGCAAGCAAGGAAGGTGGAATTTATTAGTGCTTTGATTGAAGTTTTCTGAGCACATTTGACCATTGACTTTGACTGGTTAGGGTTGCCATTCACTATTGTTGACTAAACTTTGACAAGGTTGAAATTACAGAAATGGTACTTTGACCATATTTGGCTTTTATGCTCATCATTGATTGGATATTGATTTGTTGACCTTTGACTTAATGTTGGATGTACTTGGAATATGTATCTTTGTTGAACATTTGATGATAACTAATAGAAGAAGAATCTGATTGGGTTTTCCCCTTTGGGGTTTTTCCCTAGTCTTTAACCTAAATGTCTATGTAACTAGGTTTAGTCTTCATAATTGTATTTAAGTCATAATAAAATGTATTTATCAAAAGAAAGAAAAATATTTTTTTATTATTATTAAAATGACTTATTAAAGCATGGGTTTCATGCTTGAGTCATCATGTTCTAGGTTAAAGTCCCCATTGAGGACTTCTACGTTTTATCTTGAGTCATTGTCCATTTTATGAGACCCTTTCTTGGGCTTCTGAATCATGTAACAAGAATTATTATTGCGTCAAATAAGTCATTTGTCATCTCCACACCAAGTTGTCCCTTGCCTGATGAAGTCGGCCTACATTAGGGCAATTCGACCCACAAAAGAGGCTATATATAGAAGCACAGTTCGATTCATTTGGAGCATCACTTAACAAGTTCGATACACAACAAGAAGCAAAAAAAGTGTGAAGTTCCAAGAGAAGAAAGAGAATTGCAGGAGAAGGAAAAGATCGAAGTTTTGGGCTACCTCTCTCTCATGCAAAGTTATTGGGCTACTGTTGGGGTTGAAGTTCTATTGCTCCTGCTAAGTCGAATTTTTTGCTACTGCTTCAAGGTTGAAGCAGTGTTTCTTCTAGGTTGAAGTCCTGTTGCTATTAGGTCGAAGTTCTGCCACTGCTTCTAAGTCGAAGTTTTTGCTATTGCTTGAAGGCTGAAGTGTTGTTGTTTCTAGGTCAAAGTTTTGTTGCTACTACTAGGTCAAAGATTTGCTACTGCAAGGTCGAAGTTGCTGCTAGAAGTTTATCATATGTAGAAGAAGGAAGGGTTGACTTAGTGATTGGACGAAGTATGTGTCCAGGTCAAAGAGTATTGGATTATCTCGTGAAACTACTAAAGGAAGAGTTGTTGATTGGGTTTTCCCCTACATAGGGGTTTTTGCTCTAACTATCTGCCTATCTCTGATGTCTTTGATCTTTGTGTTATAGTTTTGGTAATTGCTTGATGAACGAAGATAAAAGAAGATCACAAGAAAATTAATAAGAACATAAGAATATTGCAACTAATTATCAACATAAGAAATTTTTTCTGCCTTTCTGATTTTTCAACATGGTATCAGAGCTAAGGTGAAGAAGAAGGAAAAAGGCAGTCGGAAGATCTATTGAAAGAAGAATAAGGAGTTTTAAATGATTGAATAAGGATCATATAAGGAGACAAACCTACTATCTTTAAGAACCATTTCTAACTCATTGAAGGGAGTAAACAATTTAGAAGGAGCCTCCAATTACGGGGCATGGAAAAAGAGGATAGATCTCATCCTCAAAAAGAATAAAGTTTTGGATCTAGTCAAAGGAAAAGTAAAGAAACCCACAAATGAATCAAGTGATGCAAAAAAAGCAAATTTTAGAGAAGGAAAGATATTGGCCATGAGCCTAATGGTAGATGGAATAAAGGATAGCCTCATCCCATATATTTTCAACATAGATTCCACTCAAGAGATGTATGAGGCCTCACCCAGATTATTCACAATAAAGAATCTTGGTCAAAATGCAAGTCTTAAGAATGAACTAAGAACTATGAAGATGACAAAGGATGACATTGTGCCATCCTTCTTTGTAAGGATAGCTAAAATCAGAGATGAACTCCAGGCAATAGATGAAATAGTACCTGAAAAGGAGCTCATGATTACCGCTCTTCTAGGATTACCGATGTCTTGGAGTACCTTTGCATCAAAGATCAATAGATGGAAGGACACTCCTATAGTCGAACAATTATGGAATGCATGTCGTCAAGAAGAAGTTAGAATTTCATTATTAAGAAACAAAGAGAATGAAGAGGAGAAAATTTCAAATGCCTATTCTACTCATCACAAGAATAAAGGAACCTTCAAGAAGTTCAAAGGGCCAAGAAAGAAGATAGGCCTATCCAAGATTGAATGCTACAAGTGTCACAAGATGGGTCACTATAGATGTGATTGCCCTGAGAATCCAAGGAATAAAAAGAGAAACAAGGATCAAGCAAATGTTGTCGATGAAGGATCACCAAAGAAGAACGACACCGAAGAATCAGAAATAAAGGACTTACACTATTAAGTCCTCTCTCTCTTGATCCTCTACTCTATGTTTTGGATTGTTTTCCTTTATGCTTTGTTTTCTAGTAGTTATAGGTTTAACATGCTTTGGAAAAACATTAGTGAATTGTTTTGATAAAGTTCTATGTATCCCTCGAGATTGGATTAAGAGGGAGACCTCACCTTTTTACCAAAAGATAAGTATCTTACTCCTTGTATTATCTTTTTATATTTGGTTTCCCTCTCTTATCTAATACGTGTTTGTATTAGATGCTAATAACGTTTTTTCATATTTTTTCGTGTCTTGGAAAGCTTGTTGATTTGCTCAACAATTATGGAAGTTTGAAGCATGACAAAAGTTATGTTGCAAAAGAAGCTTTTCAAGAATTAATGTCCTACAAGGTGTTAGAGTCGGTCTTGTCAGTCCTCCGTCAGAGATCAAAACTCTTTATGCATTTCATTTTTAAGTGTCTCGCTCCATTCACTCAGCTGCATTCCGCTAAGGGCATGCCATAATCTGACGGAAAAGGTCTTGTTAGTCAGTCCCCCTCATGTCTGGCACCTGCTGGCTTGGGTCTTTTGTCAAGGTTCACTAAAGTCCATGACAGTCAATGTTCGATCCTTAATGGACTAGAGTCATTTTCAGTCATTAGGTCTAGGGATTAATCAATTTGGTCTTCAACCATGTCCAATAAAGCCATGCAGACCAGAGGGAGGCCCTTACAAAGTTATGATTCAAAGAGTTTCATCGTCAAGTTTATAGACTTCGACTGTTCTTCAAAACTCTGTTTTGAAGAAAAGTCAAACAGTGTGTCATTTGTGATGAAATTTTCAAAAAAGTCGCCAGTTGATTTCTTTAGGTGCAGTCATGGTTTCCGTGGCCAAATGCCTTGTCATGCAACCCCTGCAAAAAGTGCCGAAAATTTCATCATTCTAGCTAAATATTCAAAGGAAAAAGTGAAATTCAGTGTTGCATTAAGCCAGTAAAAAGAGCCAAAATGAAATATTAGCAAAGTGGGTTTTGGAGAAGAAAAAATTAAACCCATGACTCCAAATTCCTTTATATACAAGTTTCCACAAAAATCAAAGTCATTGTGCAAATCAAGGTTATTGAGAAACATAGCAAAGTGTTTGAGAGTGCAAAGCACGCGTTTGGAGGGAATTGGAGTCGTTTTCAGGAGCGTGGCACACACACAGAAGGGCGCGGCGCACACAGAGCCACCCCACAGTGCAAAGTTTACAAGGGCGCAGTGCATATAAAGAGCGCAGCACACTGGGTTTGTCGCGTGGCGCACACCCACAAAGGCCCAAAATCATGCCAAATTGCCTCAAGTTGCCTTTGAAACCCCTCAAATCGACATGTAGGCTCTAAATCTTGATGGCTCATGTATTTTTGTGGAGGTTATGGTGGTTCATGGCTAGTTATAGTGGCAACTAAAATTCATAAAACCAACCACTAGAAATCACCAAAGCCATTGTTGCTAGGGTTGCAAAATTGTGGTGTTGATGCCAAGGCTCCTCTTTCACCTCTCATCTTTTCCCTCCTCTCCATTTTTCCCTTCCCCCCTATCTCATTTTTTCCTATTATCCCTACCCTAAAACACTACCAAACCCTATCCCCTAGCCCTTCACTCATTGGTCAATGTAAACCCCAAAACCCTACCCTATCAAATCCCCAAGCCCTCCTACATATCTCTAAACAAAACTTCTCCCCATAACCCCTATTCCCATCATATTATTCCCTTCCTAATACTCCCTTTTTTCATTGTTCCCCTTGGTGGCAGATATCACAACAACACCTAGCTTCACACCATCATCAAAGGGCAGCCCAAGTACAGTACACATAGCAGTCATGGCATCTGAGCATTCATCCGAGTATGAAATGGAGACACAAAGAGATTCATCCTCGGAAGAACAGGCTCCCAGGAGACATCACAAGAGTGGCAAACATGTTAGGGATGAGCCAACCACCCTCATAGAACTGCAGGCCTGCCCTCTTGTTATGTCATGCTTCCAGCATCTATCATGTTTTGAATTTTGTCAAAGGGTGGCTAATAGATTTCATCATGAGTTGGCCCGTCTTTTTGTGCTTCACCTACATGGAGGTCACTCTATCTTGGCTGGGGTCACCTTCACATTGACACCCGAAACTATCTCATTAGCAACCGGCATACCGAATGTTGGAGAACAGTGGCACAAGAAAAAGAAGGTGGATAGGCAACATTATGAGCCTTACATTAAGGCCAGTTTCTTGAGGCAGCTCACAAGAGTCTTTCCATTCAGATATCATGAAGTACTTCAGCTGTGAGGGGAGGTTCTCTCGTCTATATGCCTACCACATCAGGTTGCTCATGCACTTTACCAGGGTGCGGATGATGAACCTCCCATTTTTCATTTTGCAGGAACATAGAGAGGACGAACACCTTCATGCAGCATAAGACCCCTCAGCAGCAACTTAACAGTGTTTATCACTTTGCTCCTATCCGGATTTTGGTGGATCATCAGTTGTGATTGCAGGGCATTGCTTGGAAGGACTTCATCTCTCGTGACCTCTTCAGCACTTCACAGGTATTATCAGAGGCGGAACATGAGATAGGTGGTCCTTCTCATCAATATGAGCGCCATGAGACCACTACTATACCAGTATTCATCACCAATCAGAGGGGCAGTAGACATTTGTTTGCAGCAGCAAAGCGAGTGTTATCTCCACCCAGGGTGGAAGGGGCCTCGCTTCCTACATCGACAACACAGGTACAGCACAAGGGCAAGAGGCCCATGCATGACGAGGGGCCATCAGGTGAACAGGAGGCCGACTTCATCCTCATTCAAGATGATGATGCAGATGTGGAGAGTGCCAAACTTAGGATGACCATCCAGGAGCAGAAAACGGAGATCCAAGACTTGTCACTCAATTTGGAGAGGGCCAAATGCATTATCAGGTATTTGGAGCAGAGGAACAAACAGCTTGAGGACCAGCATCAGATCATGGAGCTGCAAAGCATCTGTGAAAATCGCCAAGCTGCCCAGCATAGGAGGATTGAGCTCACTCTCTTGGAGCAAGAGATTAACAATGACCGTGAGTCTTGGCTCGAGCGCATCAACATCCACCTTGAGAGACTGTTGCAGAAGGCCGACAGGGACAAAACCATACTAAGGCGGATGGTTTATCATTACAGGGCACGGAACATGAGTTCAAAGGCTCGGATAAGGAGCTTGAAGGCAAAATTGAGCAAAGCGACAAAGAGACAAAAGAGGCAAAAAGAGCAAGATCGACTTCGAATCTTGGCTGAAGCCTCTGTGGCCTAGCATAGCACCTCATAGAGAATCTCCAACCCAAATTTCAAGAAATTTGGGGCAATTTTGGTCACATGGCAAATTTTTGGTCACAACACAGGTTTTTTCTCCCTATGTGTCACGCCACTGGCGCGGCGCTTAGGATTGGGAGCTCCAAATTGCAAATGGTTTGCGTTTTTGGATTCAGCATGCAAAATCACAACTACTGGTGCATGGACAAGAAATTTGGGAATGATTTGAGTCTCCAGGAGGTCAAAAACACTCAAAAAATGACCTCTTTATTGATTTGATCATTCTTGTAGGACCCTAAAAAGGTTCTCTGTAAAACCCTTACCTAAGGGTATGTCAATATTGATTATGTAACCTAGTCTATTTAGGGTTATTGATGAAATCTAGAAAATTCTATTGTTTTGATGTTTGGGATTTTGGCATTGTTATGGAAACCCTAGTCTTTTAGGGTTGGATAGTAATGTCTATGTGTTGAAATCCTGGACCTTTAGAGGTTTTTGGAAAATTAGGAAATCCCTTATATACTAAGTCACCTGACACAGGGATTCGAGATTCATAGGATTCACGGATTCGAGTGTCGGAATCGGACACGTTGACCCCCCGGAACAGGACACGTAGGATTTGTTATATTATATTTTATTAAAATATATATATATATATATATATATAAATATATATTATATATATTAAAAATTAGATATTTCTTACACAAATTCTAATTAATGATACAAATTCATTGAGTGGTAAAACTCTAGAAATAGAATATTAGTAACCTATGGCCTCTGCAATGGAGATTACAATGTAGTCAAATAAATTTTATGCATATAAATTGATGGACAAACATTTTCATTTAGTACAAACTTCAAAGCAGCCAAAACACAACGAGAAGCAAACAAAAAGTGATTGGATAGGGTCCAAGGAGTTGGAAACTATTTTTAGTGGCAAGTTATTTACAATTTATTGGAAAAACTCTGCTGTGGCACAATTATTTCCTTATTAAACTTGATTTTGGCACTCATTTTGCATACTTAAACTTGTTGATTGTGCTTCTGGCATTGAAATTCTTTCTAGTGTGCTGTCAAAAGGAAAATTTGGTGTTTATCCCATGTTAATTAATTGTTTGTGAATTGGGCAATAAAGTCACAGGCACACCACATTCTCACATATGCCATCTCATATTATATATTTATGGCAACTTTAGGAAGTTATGGCAGTTTAACAACGTGGCGCATGTCACTAACTAGTGTTCCTTATTGGTCACATATGATAACACTAACATTATACGACACAACCACTTAAATGGTTACATAATGCCAATGCTAGCATGTTTGGTCCAACAAATATTTGGCTAGTAAATTGACTAAACTTCTTGTGGTCAGATCTAGGTTAGTTTGGTGTGAAACATCCATGTATTGGGCACATATACCTTGATCATGTTGATAATAGCATATTAAGCTTTTGAAATGAGACCTAAAGCATCCCATTTCTTCACTAATAGCCTTCATCATCATGTGATTCAGCATTCTGTTTTTGTTCCTATATATTTTACCTTTTGTGTATATTAAGGTGACCTATATTACAAATTCATTGTTTTTAACCTGCAGAAGTCATATTCTTGGGATTCGAATCCCAAAATCAGGATTCGATGTGCCCGTATGGGATTCGTACGAATCCTGTACGGACACGTCAAATCCTATTGTGGGATTCGAATTCCTATCGAATCGTATCCGATTCGCAGGATTTGGATTCGATAGGGGGTTTGGACGAATCTGGTTACAGCTTATATATCTAGAGTAAGCTCCTAGGAATGAAACCCTAGTATGTTTGTTCGTCTGATCGAAACCCTAGCCTGATCAAAATTGTCGTATGTTTAACTTTAATATATTGATACTTATGTCTTGGGTTTATGATATGCTTGTACATGACTATGAAATCCTCTATATATATATATATATATATATATATGCTAGCCTAATTGTTGATGCTCATATTTCTAGGGTTTGTAATTAAGCCCTAGTAAGAGTTTGATATTCCAGGATATAATGATATTGTTTAGCTTTGATGATGACTGAAGGGTTTACAACAAACCCTAATAGGAGTTGGTCATATTGTTGAAACCTTAGATTGTTTTATGATTGGTTTTGATTGTTGATATCTAAGGCTTAGTATGGAATCTAGGATTTACATTAAATCCTAGTAAATGTCTAACATAGAAATTATGAAAAATTGTTAAATGCATTGTAAAATTGCACATCTATGCAATATATCATAGTAGAGTTTGCCATATCTCTTAAAGTAATATTGAGATCCTAGATATAATGAGACTGATATCTTGATTGAGTTACTGATATGATCTAGCAAGAAGTTGAAGTATGTGTCTCTTGTTGATTATCAACCTAACTAAGTTTATCTGTTTGATATCTAAGTCTAACGCTTCCATTATTGTATGATTTTGATATAGTTCATGCTTTTGTATATGTATTTGGTTATACTTGTTTAAGTTGTGCAAGTACATAATCTTCAAGATGTTAGAAGATATTCGTAAGAAAAGTTGATTTGATTGATAAGCATGACGAATGATGATGATCAAAATGACTTTGATAACAAGGAATGAAGCCTTGAAAGATCCTCCGATGATGATATAGAAAGTAGTTGATCTCCCTAAGTTAAGAGGGAACCTGGATAAAAGAAAGGATATATCTCCCCAAGTTGAGAGGGAGGGCATATTATGATAGTCATGGTGGATGCTTTTAGTGTGGGATCTGATACGATTTCATAGATGCGTAGAAAGCAAGATCTTGATACATTAAGTAGTGATGAAGCATAATATGTTGTTGCATGTAATGTAGGAAAGGGAGTTGTGTGGTTGAGAAAAATTCTGTCAAATTTGTTTGGGAAGTCTCTAAGTCCTACTCTGATAAATTGAGAAAGAAGCGTCAAGATGATTGAAGACCCCGAAGGTTTGTGTTTACTTATGTGTATTTGAAAGTTTGTTACTGATTGGGATTGTATTTGTCCTGTTGGACCTTCGGCTTCATTCCTTCCCACTCGACCTTCCACTTCTTCTATTTCTTCAAGTTCATGAGTTGTGAACTGTTACTTCTTCTCTATATTCAATGCTCAAATTTCTAAGTCTGACACATTAGAAATCCTTATTGCATTATCTGGTTTATTTCTCCTACTTGTTTATTCCATTAACAAGTTATTTATAAAAATAAAAACTGAAATAAACACAAATGCAGCCTTAACTCATATACAGATCAGCAACTGAAAATACTGAGACAAACACATAAGCCACACCATTATTTTTGGACAATCATCCATTGAAAAACCCAATGCGGGAAAATAGGTGCAGCAGTTCTAAGGGTTTTATTATTATGCAGATTCTTGAGTACAACTAGGGTGCCAAAAATGGCTCACCCAACAGAGATTGTTACACGGCAATAATACCTCTTCTCGAAGACAGATATTCAGCCTCTCAACTCTAGTCTGCCCATGAAAATCCTTTTGGCACTTCCTCTTAGCTCTGTGTCAGCCCTGCTAGCCTCGGCGTAGCTCCTGAACCCTCTGCGTCAACCTTCTAACTCTCTGCGTCATCGCTCTGGTCCTTTGCGCCACCGATGCAGGCCCTTCAGCCTCTGTGCAGTGCCCAACTGCCTTTGCGTGGCTCCTGCTGCCTCTACGTAGCTCTAGCTGCCTCTATGTCAACCTCTTTGGTCACTGCACTGACCCTCGGGCACTATCTCTACCTCTCTGCTATGTACTCACTGCCCCTCGATGCAACAAATCACCTGTTCAAATTTTCTCAGCAAGCCGTGCTCCAGAAAATTGAACTGACTGATCAATCTTGGTGTATCTCCAACTAACCCTCAAGCCTCCTCTTATACTTTTGCTATTGAGTCTTCAACGGTCGAGATTAAGTCTCTAATGAACGGCTACGATTAGATTTGGCTTGATCCATGTCATTAGAACATTCTCACCTAGTTTTATATTAATACCCATTAATATTTTAATTTTCCTAAGTTTAGACTTAGGTACCCCATTAAAAATATTAATTATTTTAATATCTCTCTAACCGGGTGGAATTTCTCCAAACCAATTCTGGGACTTGGAGATCTTATGTGCCTTAGCCACTCCACCAATTTTCATCGTTAGAGCATATCCGATGCTACCAAAAATCAACACTCCCTCTTAGCGAGGAATGTGTTCTAGTAACGCTCTACACTAAACATCACATTCATCCTTCCTTACCGGTACCTGTGCTGATGCTTGGCCTGCTACCTCACATCATCTGCATTGTTTCTTCCTATACTACTGCCCATGACTCTGCCATTAACACTGCTACATCTGTACTGCCCTTGCTGCCCATAGCCCTGCCACTGCTAACTGCTGCATCTGCAACTCAGTTACCAAGAAGTAAGTAACTAATCTACCCAAATACTAACATCCTTGTCAGTTCGGAAGCCTCCTGATGCCAAAGCTACCTCTGTTGCTATCATGTGCTCCCTCTGTTGTTATCTTGTGCTCCCTCTGCTGCCTCTACACTGCTGCAAACACCTATTTGCCTGTCGCACTGCTGCAAACACCTATGTGCCTCTTGCATTGCTGCGACGACCTTTGTGTCTCTCGCACTGCTGCAACACCCACTACGTTGTTGCAGACCTCTGCACTCTAACATTGCCTTGTCACTCCATCGCATCTTGCTTCTACCCGACATCTGTCTTCCGGCTAGTCATCCTGCTACTATCGTTAAGGGCCCCCGTAGCTAGATATAATCCAAGAGTTTGGGCACCTCAAGGATCCTGCCCCCTGGTATGTAGTCCTCCTGACTACAACTCAATGTCTCCCCACCTCTTCTTTAGAGATGCATGAGCACTCATGGCACAATCGTCATTAGTCTCGACCAATGTCGCACTAATCGTTATCGGGATAATATCGGTGTGAGGAAAAAATCGTAATAATCAGGAAAAAATCGGTAATAATCGGGAAAAAATCATTTGGTACAAAAATATTCATTTTTTTCAATTTTTTTTAATATCTAAACCATCTACAACATACATTGACACATAAATATGATAAAAGAACTAATATATAGGATGTTTAATATCATTTCTAGTGTTAAAATCACACATAACAGTGAATCATGTCCTGAATAGTAAGTCCTAACTCCTCAGTCCCAACTCAACCTCAAAATATCAACAAAAAATATAATAATGTATCTCATATCATGAGTCATAATGCCATATACAATGAAATGAACCAAATAACTAAAGTTTAATACTAGTAATATCCTTTGCCCCTCTAGATGTAGATGTCGGTGGAGTTGGCAGGCCACAGTAGACTAAGAGTCTGTTGTGCTCTAGAAGTTGAAGAACTAGGAGCTACAGGAGGTAGACCACGTCCTCTACTTGTGACAGGGGTAGCTTGGGTCACCTCCTCCTCAAACAAAACAAAACAAACAAACAAACAAAAAATTCCCCACGATTTTTTCCCAAAAAATCAGGCAAAAAAAAAATTTCCGATTACTAAGCACGATTTTATATTTTTGTTGAAAATATCACGATTTTAACAACACTGGTCTCAACTTCTTTCTCCGCTTTAGCCGAAGCTACCTTGGAGTAAGAAGCCTCTCCCTTGTTCTTTTTCCTGGGACACTAGGATGCATAATGACCCAGATCCCTACAATGGAAGCACTTCACCTTGGAGATGTCCTTCTTCTTCCTCTTACTTGTTGTCTCACAGATGCTAGAGCTGCATCCTCCTCCTCTTTCTTGATTCGACTTCCCTTCCCACTACTCCCCGCCTTGGTCAACCATCTGATCTCTTCTTGACAATGAGTTGCCCACATCTCTTCGCATCCTAGAAGATTAGCTCTACCCAAAATGCCTTGGATAAATGTCTCTCACTCCTCAGAGCCTGCATTCAAGGCAGTCATCACCATGAACTCCTGATCTGGTGTAGCCCCTATGGAAGTAAGTTGGTCACGAATCTCCTGCAATTTGAGGAGGAATAGATCTATCTGGTCCCCCTTCTACATCTGATACAACCGCAGTTGATTCTCCAATAGCATCTTCCACTGCACAGAAGTGCCCTAATAGAATGTCATCCAAGTATCCACATCTCCTTTGTTGTGTTCTTTTCAGCAATATGTGGTACGACATGATCCTTGACCTCATCAAGGATTATGCACTTTGCCCTCGCCATTGCATCCTTAAACTTCTCACTATCAGCTGGGTCGACTGGCATAGCCACAGTTCTCAAGGCAAAGCGCCCTTGATGGCGATGTCTATCCAGGACGACCAGGATCCTGGCCTTCCAGAAGACAAAGTTGGAAGCCCCATCCAACCTGTCCTGATCCCTCAGTCCATTCACCGCCATATCCACTCCTCTTCCAGACTCCCTCTGAGTTTCGACTTCCTTCCTGGAGATCCCCCTCTAAGTCCTCATTTCCCTACTGGAAATCTTCCCACCAAATGTCGAACTGCTCCTTTCCAATCTTCTTTGCAACTGCAACTTGGATCTGGATTTCTTGGCTAGAAATCCGTCAAGGTAGCAACTCCCTCTACCTTAGTTTTGTCCCGTTAAGTACTGTTCTACTTCGACAGAAACAGCACCCCATCGGCTTCCCAATCCACAATCAGCCTATAGCTCCCTAGGCCCCGGCAACTAAAGAAATTGAGCCTTCCAACTCTGCACAGTCCCGACAAAGGCTAAATCGCTCCTTTGGCCAACTACATCAAGCCTACCTAGCTAAGTAGGATGGCGTGGTTCTTTGTGAGCCTCTCCTGCCTCTGGGTTGACCCTCTCTCTGGCTTGAAATGATGATGTAGGCCCTCTGTGTCACTCCTTCTCTATTACCTTCTGCTTAGGAGCAGCTCTGTCTCTCGAGACAACTACTACTATTGCAAATTTTTGATATCGTTGATGCCTTCAGTCCTTCTGTGATCTGTAACGCTTTGATACCATGTTGAAATTTCTAAGTCTGACATGTTAGAAATCCCTACTGCATTATCTAGTTTATTTCTCTTACTTGTTTATTCCATTAACAAGTTATTTATAAATATAAATACTTAAATAAATGCAAATGAAGCCTTAACTCATATACAAATCAGCAACTGAAAATACTAAGACAAACACATAACGGACACCGTTATTTTTGGACAATCTTGCCCAGAAAAACCCAATGCGGGAAAACCGGTGCAGTAGTTCTAAGGGTTTTATTATTATGCAGATTCTTGAGTACAACTGGGTGCCAGAGATGGCTCACCAAACAGAGATTGTTACACGACATTAATACCTCTTCTCGGAGACAGATATTCAGCCTCTCAACTCTAGTCTGCCCCACGAAAATCCTTCCAGCGCTTCCTCTTGGCTCTGTGTCAGCGTTGCTAGCCTCAGCGTAGCTCCTGAACCCTCTGCGTCAGCCTTCTAAATCTCTATGTTAACTCTCTGGCCCTCTGCATAGCGGCCTCTGCGAGACTCTTGTATCCTCTGCAGAGCTCTAGTTGCCTCTGCGTCAGCCTCTTTGGTCACTGCGCTGACCCTCAGGCACTATCTCTGCTTCTCTGCTATGTACTCGCTGCCCCTCGATGCAACAGATCACCTGTTCGAATTTTCTAAACAAGCCCCGCTCCAGAAAATTGAACTGACTAATCAATCTTGGTGTATCTCCAACTGACCCTCAAGCCTCCTCTTATACTTTTCCTGTTGAGTCTTTAACAGCGGAAGTTAAGTCTCTAATCAACGGCTAAGATTAGATTTGGCTTGATCCATGTCATTTAGAACATTCACGGACACCTTCGGTCAGCAGGTGGCGCTACGTCCACGGGAAAATCTAGGGTTGACGCCCCTCGGCCTATAACAAGACCTGACCCCAAAAGCTTTCGGGAATTGACCTTATGACCTCCCAAACGGCGAGGCCCCGACTTGACCGATTGATCTAACTCTTGGGGCTTCTCACCTAGTTTTATATTAATGCCCATTAATATTTTAATTTTCCTAAGTTTAGACTTAGGAACCCCATTAAAAATATTAATTATTTTAATATCTCTTTAACTAGGTGGAATTTCCCCAAAACATTTCTGGGTCTTGGAGATCTTATGTGCCTTAGCCTCTCCACCAATTTTCATCGCTAGAGCACATCCAATGCTACCAAAAATCAACATTCAGTGCCCGAGATCAATAGTTAAGGTGAAACGTTTAACCTATATTTATATATGTTCCACCAAAAAGACATGTCTATTGGAGGGAGGTTGACTTGTGCATGAGGTGGCACATTAAAAATATAACGGAGGGCCTTTTGTTAATATTCAATCAATTATAACTTAGCCTTCTTATTTACGGAAATCATATAAGAGTTGTTATACCCACATGGAGGTCCCACATGCCACGTTATCACCTTTAATCTCGCAATCGCAATTTCATGAGAATCGGAATCATTCCTTTAATCCTGCAATCGCAATTTCATAAAAATCAGAGGTTTTACAAGTGTGCACATGCTCTATCCTCTAATGGAGCCGATGCGATATTCAATAAACTATTTTTAATGAACCCATCAGCTCCACAATATTATTGCAATCAGCGGTTCGAGGTTCACCACTCTCGCAATCGGTGGTCCGTAATACTATCGCAATCAGTGCTTTACCGTGACATCCCGTTAAGACTTGTGATATGAAAGTTTCGATACGCAGATGTGATATTACATTGCGGTGAATTGTAATGGTCCCGCAGGTCCATATATATATCGCAATCACAGATTTTGAGTGTGACATTCCTTTACATTACATAACTTCCAATGCGGCAATTCCGGTATAGCAGATGCGATATAACAATAAAGCATATTGTTATGGAACCATTGGGTCTGTAATACATATCGCAGTTGGGGAATTCAATGTGACACATAATAAAGCAATAAAGCCGACGATATTGATTTCTTTGATGCGCTGTGATATTTAAAGAGTTTTCACGGTTTATTACTGTTAACTCATCTGTTATGGCTCTTACTCTTGGGTATATGCAATAACCTGCTTCTCTTGCTCTGATAACCTGCTTCTTTGATGGCTTCCATTGAACTCTTCCTCTTACTCTTTGACTTCACAATGGCTTCCAATAGATTTTCTCCTTGGGTCCACTGCTTCTATTATCTTTGTATTCAATCCTTGGGTACTCCATGAACAGTATTATGATCAATGGGCAACCTCACATGTCACAAGAATTTTCCATCACAAACACTGCCATATTGACATCAACGACCACCTAGATTAACATTTCAAAACTATGATGTTTTCTGAGTACACATCCGGAACAAACACCATCTCTACAAGATACCAAAGGAAGACTGGTCACCATATTTTCTTTACATAGATTTTGAAGGGAGCGATAGTTTAAGTGACCAAATCACTCATGCCAAAGTTTGCTCACTTCATCATTATGACCAACAAATATTGAGGGAACAGTTGATGAACCAAAGTTGTTAAACTTATACAACCTTGTAGAATCATCAACAATGCCAGTAGCTAGAATCTGTCTAGGATCTCTTGCATCCTTAATTACAACATCATGAGCTGAAAATTCAACGGTTTACCTTCACCTAAAAGAGTTATCTGATATACAGATAGAAGGTTGCAGGATAAGGTAGGAACACATAATGTATCATTAAATTGACCATTGTATAGATTAATAGTTCTAGTCCCTATAACACTAAGAGATCTATCATCACCAACATATATATTTTTGGTGTTACAATCATTTAAACAAGAAAACATGGCTTTGTTTTTGGCCATGTGATAAGAAGCTCTAGAATCAATGAGCCACTCATGAGAATGAGTAGAAGATACATTTAATGCATAACCAGACTAAGATGCTTGACAACCACATGTTGAAAGTGTTATTCCTGAAGATGAAGTTGAAGAGTGCTCCAAATAGATGTTATGCTTCTTCAATGTTGCTTCCAAGGTTTCCACCTTCTTAAACCATTTGGATTCTAAGTGGCCATCACGATTACAAAAGTTGCAATGTCTATCAATCTTCTTCCCTTTGTTTTTTTTCGCCTTATTATTTTATGGAGTTGATTTTTCATTTTGAAACTAAAATTGCTTAGGAACCTTGTTTGGTTTAGGACCATTTTTTTAGGATGTTGCTTCTTACGATTTTTTGAACTTGGTTGCTGCTGGGTTGCTAAGGCTTTCTTAGAAGAGTTTCTAGTATTAAGAATACCAAGATGTAAGAGTTTTTCTTGTTCTCTTGTTAAAGAATCACAAAAGGCATCAAAAGAGAGGACTTGTAGTCTTGTCCTGGAGAAATAAAGGCTTTTCTAGTAGAATGGAAGGTGGAAACAAACACAGAATAGCCTGGTCCTAACTTAGTGAAAATGGAATAGATAAGGCTACCATCATCCTTCTTAACCTTAACACCTTCCAAGAGAAGTCTAAGGGTCTTAAACTTGGACAAAAAATCTTCAATGGAAGAAAAATTATTGGGGTCCAAAGTAAGCAACTCATTTTCGAGTTGATGGACTCTAATTTCATTTATAATTCGAAAAACAGTATTGATCTTTTTCATTGCTTCATTGGAAGTATGGAATCTAAGGTTTAGAGAAATGGACATCTCTATCAACCCACATGCTTGATCTTGCTTATTTTCTCATTTGGCTAGCTTATCTTCATCTTGAGGTTTAGACTCTTGACCTGAGACTATTCTATAAAGACCTTTACTTCTAAGTAAATCCACCATGTAGGATAGCGATTGCAACTAGTTGGTGATGTCAAGAATAATTAAGCATGGACATTCCATTTTAAAAGAAAGTGAAGTTGTATATGTTGAAACTAAGTGTTCCAATGAAAAGATCTCGAAAAATTGGGCCGATTCAAAAAAAACAACTCTGGAAACGGCTTCCGGATGGAAAAGTTATGCATTTTTGAAGAAAAGTTGTTGAAGATGTCAAGGAACCACATGAATGTTTGGAAGTTGATGATAATGTTATATTTAAAAAAAAATCATCCCCTTCCAAACATAATCTAATTAGCTCACCATTACAAAAGAATATTACTTTTTGTGACCCACTTTTATAAATAAATGAGTCACTTTTACAATGGTACTTTTTGAACTATCGACTAAATTGTAACTTAAGTAAAAGATAAAGTGACTTTTGAATTATAAGTGCCTCACGTTTTATAATGGGTGAGAACACTTTTACATAAAGTAACTTTAAAACATAAGTCACATGTTTTTTGAAAAAATAACTCAACGAAAAGAAAGACTTGAACCCAAGACTTTTATTCTTATAAAGTAACTTTAGACCAAATGAGCTAGTTAAAATATTTAGTATTGTTGGAAAGGAGGAAGTGGTTATTTTTTTTTTTTTGCTCAACGAAGTTTTGGGGTACGTACTTGCTGGAAAAACCCTTTTTTGCCTACAAAACAAAAAAAACAACCACACAAACCAAACAAACAAACAAAAGTATCCAAGCCTTATGCCTTAAAGTTAAATTTGGGGTTAGTCCCCTGGAAACTAGATATTTTCCTCAATGTTTCTGATTTTCCGGGATCACACTAAGGCACGATGGAAAAAAGCATACACATGAGAAAAATGTAAAATTTCTCATTTCCCACCCCGGTTTTCAGTTTCACCTTATTTCTCCAAAATAGTTAAATGCCCTTTCCCATATCCATACATTCAACAACTCGAAAATAAATTATGCTGAAAACACAAATTCTGGAAATTTTACAGAATGCTGGAAAATGCAGAAATAAAAATCAGCAGGTACAAACAGCCATTCAACACATTTAAACACAGTGATTTTTGGTCAAGGTGACCCTGGAAAAACCCCTACAACTCTTGGGGAAAACCAGTTCGAAAGCTATTTCTTATTTCTGGAAAATGCTTTTACAGTGAGATAAATATTCAGCAAAAATCAGCAAGCAAACTTTTACAACTTATCTCGTTTTCCGTGCCTCACAGCCAACTGGAAAAATTTGCAAACAGCAAAACAGAACAGCGATAAACGTTGTACAGCCTCCTCGATTTTCGTGCCCAAATTCAGCCTTAAATGTTGTTGTACGACCTACCTAAAAAAGCGTGCAAGCTGCCATAAATACGTTGTATGAATTTCCTCGATTTCTGTGCAAAAAAAAATCAGTAGTACAGCTGTACGGATTTGCCTCGATTTGCGTGCCAAGGTACAGCGACTTGTACAGATTTATGCTCCTCGATTTCTGTGCACTTGTTGTACAGATTTTTAGAAAATCATGCCCAGATTCTGCCTTTCATTGTGTGCTAACTCAACTGTACGGATTTGCTAAAATGTTGCCTTGGAATGTGTGCCAAGCTGCTGTCTCCTTCTCCTCCCTGTCCATAAATCCTCCTTGCTCTCTTGCTCTCCTTCTCTCAATCTGCTCATGAAAGAATGAATGATATTTTCCTCATTTTCCTCCTTTAATCTAACCCTAAGTGACTTTTGGGGAACCCCTCAATCCAATGGCTGAAATAGATTGAGATCTAGGGCTGAGATTAAATGCTCATTTAAATCTCACTTTCTATTTTTTAATTCACCCCACTTTCATAAAGACCCACTTAGTCATTTATTTCCAAAGTCACTTTTCCTTTCTAATTTTACATTGACTTTATTAAAGTCACTTTAAAATTAGACTTTAGTAACTTTATCACTTAAAGTCACTTTTAAATTAGATTTGACTTTATAAAAATTATAAAGTCACTTTAGGAGAAAAATCAAATTCTTTTGGACACTTTTCCCTAGGCCAAAGATCAAAGCCTTAGGGAACCACCTGTCCTCCAGTACCAAATTTCAACAAAAAAATCATTTCTTTCTGCTTCTGGGTTGTCCAGATCACACAGAGTCGGGGGCGAAGAGCATACATAGAAATGAAAGGTATAGATCTGGTAATAAAAAAAATTATAGCTAACTATAAACCGAAATAAACAGATAGATAAATAACTATAACTACAAATAAAGACTATCACCTCTAGATCTTAAAAATGACGTAGCTAGAGCTATTGGAACCTTTTCGTGTGAAATGAACAGATGTTCCTAACACAATAGAGCAATCCACTCAGCTCGAAAGCGGTCAAAAACAATAGATCTAGGAAACAACAGTCGAATGTAGTTGTATCGGCTTCAGATTTGGATCACCAACAGATGCGGCCCTCGAATGGCTCTGATACCATGTAAGAATCTACAAGGTAAGTTCCTTAGATTGAACACCAAAGGACACCGCTCACAAACAGATCACAGATCAGTACACCAGTGTTCTTGATGGCCTAAGCCAACGCAGCCACTTCAAGCAATATTATTAATGAAAGAAAGAAAATTTACATAAGTTTTTCTCATAAACAGTCACCAAACAAATGACCCTCCATGCTCTTTAAATAGAGATCATGGACCAATCGGGTGTTAAGCAACGGATCAAGTATCGGTAATACCAAAGCTAAGTTGCACGATACGTGGAAATGAGTACGAGTATCCGGATTGGGAACGGGTATGAAACTTGGCCCCCCAAATTTTAGAAACACTGAAATGCCAATATAATATAATATATATATATATATAAGAAGCATTTTAAGAAATATGTGCAATCAAAAAAGCAAAACATGATCATTCTAATTATTAAATTATAATGAAATGGTCAATTGGTCAATGTTAAACTAATAAGTCTCTAATTTACATCACATTACGCATAATGATCAAACAAAATGAAAATAGCAATATCCAAAATCAGCCACGAGAAATTTCTAATTTCTTGTCTCGTGCTTGATTGGGAGTCTCCTTCTACATAGTCGAACGATCTTAGTGTTCTTGATTAAATACAAGTTCCATACCCTAGTACCCTAGGTGCTCTTGATTATTGGGAGTCTTCCCTGAGGGCTTGGTTCTCTTGATTAAATACAAGTTCCATACCCTAGTACATGACAAAATCCAATGGAAACATTGCAATCCCCCCAATCCTGAAAAACAAATAAGTCTACTGGATTTTGAGTGAGATCTAAAATTCTACTTTCTCCATATGAAATCCAATGGGGGTGAAACCACTCTCAAACATCCTGAATCATTTCATGGTAATGTTAAAAATTTAAGAGGATGAAAATTTAAGAAGTTAGCATTACCATGAACTGCAAATCAACATTAGGGCTAAGTTGCAGGAAACGCAGGTACAGAGGGCGTTTCTGCCCGGAAACGAAACAGAAACGCGTTTCGGCGTACCGTACGGCCTGGAAACGCGTTTCCGGCCATACGGGCACGTTTCCCGAAATGGAAA
>APFE031490705.1:22524-32884 GCA_000404065.3 Pinus taeda | reverse complement strand
TCAATGTTGGAGTTAATGTGGCTTGGCAAGATCATCAAGTCAAAAGGTCAAAGGAAAATTGAATAAAGAAAGTTTAATATAAATTTAATATAAACTTAATATAGTCAAAAGTTAAAAGGAATATTACTAAATTATATGTCCTTTTATCTTTTATATAGAAAGGACCGAGAATAATTTTATTAATATATCCAAATGTGGTTCGTATCCTAATGTCAAAATCATATCCCGGGGCTTCAACCTTTTTAAATATTCAAAATAGGATTTCTTCCTCCTCAAAAATATTAAGTCAGTTCCTTAATCCATGGCTTCAAAAGACTATATAAAGACATCATTCCTAATCTTCTAAAGCAGTATGAAATGAATATCATTTTGAGTAATTGCGAGTCCTGAAATTTCACTTCGGACTTGTGGGGCATCCGTATATCAGACAAGAGATCTTTGGATTAGAGTTTTGCTTTTCAAAAGGATCAAGGGTTCGTTCCTTTTATTTTTCTCCTGATACGGGACGGTTGCAAAGTCATTCAGTTCTCTTTCTCAAGTGAATCGAACTCCATATTTCTTGAAAAGGACTTTTGTGCACTTTGGCCTCCTTTTGGATTATGGGATTCGCTTGGGTATAGGCCTGTTTCAGACCATCATAGGACCTCGCCCCTTGTACAACAGACCTCAGCCCTTCATTTCAGGACAACAAGAGACTAAGCAAGGTCCAAGGCCTAATTCTGAAGCAGCAAAGGATCTGTAATGTCATGATTACCCATGCAGAATTAAAATTCATAAACCTGGTGACCTAAGTCACCTGACACAGGGATTCGGGATTCGGGATTGGTGACCAAACCCTTATCTCCTTGCAAACAGCTCAAACAATGCAAATACAAATGACAAACAGCGTGAAAGAATGAACGAAATGCGTGCTTTTTAACCCACGGGAGGCACTTTTCTGGAATACAAATCCTAAAATCGGGATTCACTGAGCATGTATGGGATTCGTACAGGATTCATATGAATCCTAGTTGGACTCGCCGAATCTGGTTTTGTAAAACGATTTTCCAGTGAATCGTATCGGAGACGCGGGATTTGGATTCGCCGGGGTATATCAACGAATCCGGTTACTTAGATGAGAAGTAATTTGCTGATTTTCTCAGCATGAAGGTGGCATCATGCAAAAAGCAGTCCACAAATATTTATATGCAGTAAAAGAAGGAATCCATTTAAACAACCAAGAAGGCAGGATAACTGATATCAACTAAAAGCTAAGTTGTCCAGATACTGATACATGACTGGATGCGCATAAGGTAAATTTTCATAAAGAAATTAAGGTTAAAATTCTATTCTTTTACTTAGATGAGAAGTAATTTGCTGATTTTCTCAGCATGAAGGTGGCATCATGCAAAAAGCAGTCCACAAATATTTATATGCAGTAAAAGAAGGAATCCATTTAAACAACCAAGAAGGCAGGATAACTGATATCAACTAAAAGCTAAGTTGTCCAGATACTGATACATGACTGGATGCGCATAAGGTAAATTTTCATAAAGAAATTAAGGTTAAAATTCTATTCTTTTACTTAGATGAGAAGTAATTTGCTGATTTTCTCAGCATGAAGGTGGCATCATGCAAAAAGCAGTCCACAAATATTTATATGCAGTAAAAGAAGGAATCCATTTAAACAACCAAGAAGGCAGGATAACTGATATCAACTAAAAGCTAAGTTGTCCAGATACTGATACATGACTGGATGCGCATAAGGTAAATTTTCATAAAGAAATTAAGGTTAAAATTCTATTCTTTTAAACTCCTTCATGTCTTATTCTTCATTTTAATAATCCAAACACAGGTAGGTGGATAATGCAATCAGTTCCCTCTCTGGCACATCTCGAAGAGCTAAGAACTGATACCATCAATGCCACACTAAAAGATTACGAAGACCAAACATACCTTCCGTTTAATTTAACACAAACTTCTTATAATTCTAAACAAGAGTGACAATAAGGTGTTTGCTCCAGTAGTATAACCTCTACACCTTGGACATAATAATTGCCTGCCAAAGGAAAATATTTTCATTTTCTATATAGAAATCTTCTGGTCAGTTCATTAATGGCAAAAGTATTTTTCCTTTGCATTCAAAAAAAACAAGTAAATGTTTGCTATTACCTCACAGGCATGAGGCATGTCATGACCAGTTATGACCAATCGCATTAAGGCATGCCCAAGTTCTGGCTCAGAAGGACACAATTCTGCCCACTTTAAGAAATCAGAGGCTCTCCATAAAAGAGGAGCAGGTCCTTCCTCTCTTTGTGATGATTCCATGTATCCACCACGGTGTGCTGCCAAAAGGCCCTGGATAATAAGGAAATCCATATTCATTATGATGCAGATAGATTATACTTGTCTTGTGGCAAGCACTAAATTCAGATGTTTAACTATGAAGGTAAGCAGAAAAGCCAAACCTTCAAAAATGATTCTGCAAGAATACGTGCAATGCTTGCTGCAGGCATTGAGTGAGTCTCAACAAGAAGTTTAGCTTCCTCTAGTGAATCTTGGGCTTTGAGAGAAAGAAGCTGAAGAAGTTCAATTGGCTGCTTCTGGAATGCTTCAGAAAATGACAGCTCTAGAAAATTGGCAATCTTCACCACCGCTATTATCCTCTTGCATAAACCTCTTCCGCATCCTTCACAGCATTTAGTTGCAATCACTTCTAATACCTGACAAAAATGTCATATAAATGATAGCTCAGCAGAACTGGGTGACCTCTGAGCACCATGGTTACTGTACATATACTTGTCTGACACCGAGGTTAGGGGAATTCCTAATAATAAATAAATATGGAAAGCAGAATCGAAGATGTACCTCAGGAAAGAAATTACCTCTAAAGGTGTCATCATATTGATGTTTTCTGTTACATTCAAAGACTGGAGTAATGCAAATGTAGGACACTCGGTCATTGGCAGTGTAACATATCCATTCATATTAGGATTGGAAATCTCTGCAACTTTCAAAGCTTCCTCTATAAGTAAGAGCTCTGATGGTACATGTGTTGGTGAAAGTTTGTGTTGGAGCTGTTTTGCTGCAGCTATTTGACCCACCTCTAGAAGTGATAACACAGCCCTTTCAAGTTCTGCTGCTCCGACCCTTTCTTCCCATCCTGCAAGAGCCGCCTCTATCTTTATATTTTCCTCAAATGATGGAAAAACACCCCCATGTTCATTACTTCTGATAGGAGATATAGAAGATAATAGATTATCTTCAGTGTCACTCTGACCTCTTTTTGCACTATCAAGTGGAGCTCGTTTATGAAGTACATGCCCTCTGTTCCTTCGTTTTGGTTTTGAGCCACCACCAGACACATTAGTGGAACTAATGTCTACTATGTGTGGATTACGATTATCTGACTTGCTAATTTCCTTGTTATCAATTTGATCTGTAGATCTTGCTCTGATGATGTTCAAGTGACTATCCATTATTGCAATGATACTTGCTGTGTGGTCAATGACACTAGCATTATTTCCTATATTACAGTCCTGGTTTGACCTCAAATAAACATTTGGAATCTGAAAAATGGCCTTTCCATTCTTCATCTCTGCCTCAGATTCCACAGCTAGAAGCCACACTCTAGTTTCAATTTCTCGAAGCAAATGTAAGGGATAGACCCTGCAATATTTATCATGATAGAGATTTACATTTGTGAGGTGTAAGAAAATGTAATTACTTAAATAAATGCAAGAAAAAGGAAGTAGAATTTGACAAACAAAATGGACACTGAAGACCCCTTCACTTACGGCTGCGACTGCGTCATGCTGCCACTTAACCACTGTAATGCAAGCAACAGCATTCCATGCAGTTCTAATGCTGGAACATCCTTTTCAATAGCTTCTGCATGCTTCAGGAAGAACATACCCGCCTGCATCAAAGAACCTGCCTTTAAAAACTAGACAACATTGTACACATTCTTTCAAACCTAATCTCTCAATAGGTCAAAATTGAAACAAGGATAATTTTGTTCATACGAATCAGAATAAAACCAGATTTGATTTCCATATGAAAACTGATACAGTGATATGACCTGCAATGGGGGAAAGGAGTATTTTTTAAAAAGATCTTGACAGTGGCCCCACAAAGCAGCCTGTTCTTCTGGCACATCCCATAAAAACTCTTTCCACTCTGCCACCATGGCCTCAGCCTGTAAAATATACATGTTTCATAAATGACTAGCGTGAACATGTGGCAATTATATAAAATATGAAAAAGTGTGTTAAATGAAACCAACAAAGCCATCCATCTAATATAAAATTCAACATGTATAAGGTTTAAACTATTTGAAATTATTTACCAAGAGCAGTCTCTTAATCTGTAAGGAAATTGATAATATCTCAGTTTAGGAGCAGAGATTTGCACAAAGCGAAGAGCCATTGATCATCAAACACAACAAATATAACACTAATTATGATCTGAAATTAAAAGTGAAGTTTTCATGTAAAGATTTGCGAGCAAGTTTATGTCTTATGGCCCATGGGCAATGGATAGTTATTGCAAAAACACACAAACTAAGTTAAATTTTGCATATTTTAACAGTTAAAAATGGACAATAAGCACCATCACAACACAACAAATTGATGACCGAGTTTATGTCTTATGGCCCATGGGCAATGGATAGTTATTGCAAAAACACACAAACTAAGTTAAATTTTGCATATTTTAACAGTTAAAGATGGACAATAAGCACCATCACAACACAACAAATTGATGACGGAGTTCACCCCTCCTAGGCTACGTCTCTGGGTCCAGCTTCCAATGGTGGCCCTTTAAATTATATGACCAAATATAAAATTACAACAACATACAATGCTCAAATTGCAAAAATAACACTGCCATTGTGTGTAGAACACCCAAAAACCCTTGTGTGCGCTCAAAAAGGGTCAAAAATGACCAAGTTAGGCCTATTTTTCCAAAACAGCCTGCTCACTATCCTGCAAAACTCCTTTCTCTGCAAACTAGGCAACTAAACTGCAGTAGCCCAATTGGTGGGCACTTAGATTGTGGTTTCGCGGGTCGGGGGTTCGATCCTCCATGCCTATTGGTTTTAACGTTGTTTGTTATATAACGTAGCAAGGGTTGTGTGACCGACCCCGCCCTTTTAGCGCCACCCGTTGAGAGCACGAGTTAAATGGGAGGGAGCAAGGGTGGTTTAACAAACCATGCATCTGCCCCTATGGCTATAGCGCGACTATTAAGCCTTTGTGGTCATGTCGGTCAGGGGTTCGATCCACCAGCCCGCCACTATATATGCCGACTCTGTCGTTGATTGAATTTGAATATAAATTCGTCCCCATGTTTTAATGAGAACTGTTATAGCCCAATCGGTCGAGCGGTGATTGCTTTAGCTGGAGGTCTAGAGTTCGATTCGCACGGAGGTTGTCAGTCGACCCTAACCAATTTTGGTCCAATCCAAGGTGCCATGTGGCACCCCGTGATTGGGCCATGTGTCACCTGATTTTTCCCAACTGTCCAAACCCAATTCGCTTGCCATTGTCCTATTATAGAATGCCATGTGTCGACACTTCAAGAGGCCACTTGTATGATCCATACACAGTCAGTTGACGACATCAACATGACATCATCGTACGTACTGCCACATGGCATTTGTATATTGCCCGGTCAACCCTGCAGATTGACTTCTTTTTGTTGTTTGCCAAAAGCTTCAGAACGTGATAAGTTCCTCATACAATGTCAGATTGAGGCGATTCAAGCGTCGTTGGAATCATAACAATGAGACCTGCAATTTGGTGCTAGTTTCGAGAGATTTTGAACACTTTCATTTTTTAGCATATTTTTGTATCCCCTAGATCATTCTTCCCCACTGGAAGCTTTTGGACCACCAAAAGCCTATTTTTTACTCACAAATGAAGGTACAACTCTATCACTTTCCCAATCTCAGTCCACCTTGCTTTACTTAGATTGGTACCTTTGAGCCACACTCAAAAATACTCCACATTGCCTCTACGTGAAGTTCTTATCCTCCTATCAAGAATTGAGTCTTCCTGCAACTCATTTAAATATTCAAGAGCAAAATATTCTATAGATGGAATCTAAACATTCTCTTCTTGATCATCAACCATTGGAGGCTCATACAATCTCAAGTTTTCCACATTCACAACAGAATAAATTTGTATGTAAGGTAGCAAATCTAATCAAAAAGCATTGTTACCAATCTTCTCTAAGCTTTTCTAAGGACCATATCTGATTGGCTTGAGCTTTTTACCTTCACCTTGTAGTCTTTCCTTATTGATGTACAACCAAACCCGATCTCCAACTTGGAAATCATGATCAACCCGATGCTTATCATGTCTTGTTTTGTACTTGGCTTTTTTTTTCTCCAACTGTTCTTGTACCCTTTGATGCACTAGCTAAATTTTTCCAATGAAATGTTTGGCTTTGTCCACATCACTATTTCCATCTACACCAATATCTTTGCCAAAGATGAAATCCACAAGCGTCAAATGGAGATACTTGTGTAGATGAATGCTAGGAACGATTGTAGGAATCTTGAATGTAATGCAAATGCTCATTCCAAAATTTATGATGCTTACCATAATATCCTCGAAGGAGATGCACTACTCTTTTGTTCACAACTTTTGTCTGGTCATCGGTTTGTGGATGAAATGTGGTGCTCTTCTTCAACTTTGTGTCCATGAGTTCCCATAAACTTGACCAAAACCTCCCGACAAATCGAGAATCTCGATTAGAAATAATAGAAGTGGGTTACACAAAGTGAACCCATACACTTTGGAAGAACATCTCTGCGTTATGTTCAACTGTAACTCGTTTCTTACATGGCATCAACACACACATTTTGTTGAAACGATTCACAACAACATATAAATAATCATGACCTTTCTTAGAGATTCATAGTCCCCCAACAAAATCCATAAAAATACTTTCCCAAGGACGAGAAGGGATAGGAAGTGGAGTGTACAAACCCAATTTTCTATTGTTTGACTTGCTAGTAGCACACATGGAACATCCTTTCACATATCTTGAAACAGTTTCATTCATGTGAGACCAATAACAATGCCTCTGAATTTGAGTAACTGTTTTGCCTACACCAAAGTGGCCAGCAATAAGAGAAGTGTGAGCTTCCCTTATGACATTGACTCTTTCACCCTGTGGAACACATAACTTGCCAAGATGATACAACAACTTGTTATGAACATGATAATCCAACTCTTCTACATGATTGCCTTGACTCAAATTTCGTAACATCTTTAAAATCTTCATCTTGAGCATATTATTCAATACAGCTTTCATACATGATTAGTTATGCTTAAGAATAGCAGGCGCATTAACAATAGGCCTTGATAACATATCTGCAACTTTGTTGTATATACCTTTCTTATATTTGATTACCAAATGAAATTGTTGTAGGAATCCCATCCACCTAAAATGTCTAGTTGGTTATAGCTTGGTTTGCAATTGTAAATATTACAAAGGTTGATGGTCAACATAAATAATCGTTTCTTTACCCATCAAAAAATGTTTCCATTTCTTCACGCTTTGTACCAAAGCATACAACTCTTTATCATAAGTCGGCTAGTTAATTACTACATTGGTAAAGGTTTCAGAATGATAACATATTGGCATACTATGTTGCATCAAAATTGCTCTCATAGCATATTTGCTTGCATCGTTTTGAATTTCAAATCACTGCTTAAGATCTGGAAGTGCTAGAACTGGTGTTGTACCGATTTTCTCTTCCAAAATGTTGAAGGCTTTCTGTCACTTGCCTCCCCACTGAAATCCTTATTTCACACTTGTCAAAGCATGTAATGGTGTGAGTGAAAAGTTAGCGATAAATTTTCTCCAATATTGCGTTGCTCGCAAAAAGCTCATAACTTTTGTTACATTGTTGGGTTTAGGCCAATTCACAATAACATCAACTTTTGAGGGATCGATCTTCAATTCACCCCCTCCTACTGTGAATATTCCAAAAACCAAATTCCTATTGCAGCAACTGGTATTATTTCTCCTAATTGCTAATTAATTTAACAATTTATTTTCTTCGGCAAATATCGAAATAAACACACTGCAACCTTCACAAATAAAATAATGCGGAAAAATAAGGCGTTGGAAACTGAAAAATGCTAGCACACACATAAAATATGAGACAATTATTTTTGGACAAATGTCACCAGAAATACCCAAATTGAGAAAACCGGCGCAACAATGAGGGTTTTACTATTATGTAGCAGTGATAAATTTTGAGTACAACTGGATGCTGAAATTTGGTAATCCTACATAGAAAAATATTGGCAAAACTCTAGTAAGGAATTTCCTCACCCCACAGGCAATCTCCGACACAACTTGCCTTCAGAAACTCGGCCCTCTGACCCTCTGTGCGCTGCTCTGCGCAACCTACTTGGCGTCAAGCCTCTGACTGGTTTCTGATGAAGTTGTTCTGCCTTCTGCTAGCTGGGAAAATGCTTCTCTGGCACTCTGGGACTCCTTGTCGGCCTTCGGAACTGAAGACGTCTTTCCCTCTTAGCAAATCGAACTTGCCTCTAGAAGTTGTTGCGCTACCCCTATGTCAGCTTCTCTATGGCTCTTTTGCCTCTCTGCAAATGCACTCACTAGATCTAGAATACTTCCTCCAACCTCACAATCTATGCCCCTCACTCATTGCTTCGATCTATAGCTCTCTCCAACAACTAATTGTTGCTACTCTGGAAATCGATCGGCCAAGAAATCGAATTGCTCAAGTGTCTCAATTGATTTCTCCATCAACACATCGTCCTCCTCTTATAATCCTCTATTGGAGTACCAACGGCCAAGATTAAAAGATAATCGATGGCTAGGATCATCTCTGGATCAATCCATGTGAGTTTCTAGATGATTCTCGCTTTGACATAATTAATATTGATTAATTAACCGTATTCCCTAAGTTTAGACTTAGCAAATATTTAAAAACTGATTATAATCTAATTAAGTCATTTCTAGGCGGAATTTCTAGAAACAATTTATGGGTGTTGGAGATCTCATGTATTCTAGCCTCTCCACCAAATTTCGTAGCTAAAACACATTCGATGCTATAGAAACTAACATTCCCTCTTACCGAGAAATGTGTTCTAGCACTGCACTCCCTGCAACAACAACCTGTCTTTGCATCATCTCCTGTCACACTACTGATGTCTAGCCATACTGCCCCCCAACCACTGCATAACTCTGATATGCATTGCACTTGTGCTACTACTGACCTTGTTGTATTGCTTCCAACACTGCATTTGCAGAGTATCCCTCTCATCTGTTGTTGCTGCAACTACAACATCTGCCACTGAAAAGCATCCAAAATATTGAATCAACTATGATCAGTATGATGCATTTGTCTCTTGAGTCTCTGACTTCTACTAGCATCTACACTATCACTGAAAAATATGCATTGTTGTTGACTTTGCACCGCTGCCAACTCTATGTAGGTTTTAAACCCGTACAGAAATTACCTACATACAAATTCTAAAATACAGAAAAATAAACAATGCAAGAGTATAACACATAAAACACATATACACAGAGATTTTCCCATTGGATCCCAAAACCGGGACTATCAGCTAGATTTTTCATTATGTTCCTTTCAATGTTATAATACATCTTACATGTCGAAGCATCCAATACCATGGACCGAAAACCATCGCATCCAATACCATGGACCGAAAAACCATCACGTCCAAAAAACATGTGCAAAAATCATATGTGGGTCCGCCCAACCTAACATAAGGTCCAAAATCAAAATTTTCCGAGGTGCTGCCCCGGACCCCATAAAGTGGGGTTACGAGTACCCCTCAAACCCCTTGTTAACTACGTGGAAAGAATATAACACAACCCAACATTCTCCCACTTGTTTTTTTTCCACAGGGAGCCACAACGGAGCTTAGTCATTTTTTCAGGCCTGAAACGCCCATTGTTTCTCTACACCAAGAGAACTTTTCAGAGCTCACAGATTTTGCCAATGCATCTACAGTATTCTTCAAAGTGTCCACCTTTACCAATAACACCTTTCTGTCTTCTATCATATCCCTCACAAAGTGATACTAAACATCAATGTGTTGTCTTTGAATGATATGCAGGGTTCTTTGCCAAGAAAATTGCACTTTGGCTGTCACAGCCTATCCTTATAGCTTCCTGTACTAACTCCATACTTGAACACAATCTCTGTAACCAAATCGCTTCCTTGCTTGCATGAGTGGTTGCCATGTATTCAGCCTCTGTAGTTGATAGTGCCACTATAGATTGTTTCTTACTCATCCAACTGACTGCACCTCCAAATAGGTTAAACACATACCCACTTGTAGATCTTCTCTGATCCATATCTCCA
>APFE031490701.1:31221-42882 GCA_000404065.3 Pinus taeda | reverse complement strand
GATTGTAAGCATGTTTCAATATTTTCCATTAATGAAATGAAGTATTATTTCCGCTGCATCTTTGTGTATATGGTTATCTCGGTAATTTGTTGCGTTCCTGTTTAAATCCAGATAATTTTTCTTAAAAAGTATGTGCTAATCTTGTTTTTTATTGGTCTATGATAATGGTGGAACCTAGGGAAGAATTCAAACCAGAGCCACTATGCATTTAGAATCAGATTAAGATCATGGTATGGAATTGTGTCATTAGGTAGGTCAATGTGTAGTGGAAGAACTTTAGACTGGATGAAGCCATTTAGGAAATTACCGACCAAATGAGTATATTATATCCATTTTTGTTTACTATATAAGTGGATCTAAAAAGAGATGTGTATATAAAAGTCAATGTTAATTTTTTTTTTTTCATGTGTAGAACATTGAGGGTGATGTTCCTCTAAGGGGGTGGTGTCTTTGACAACCCTTTTTGTTGTCCTTATTGTAAATGTCACTATGAATTGTAAATCATGTAAACAATTTAGAAATTTAAACATTGATTTGATAGAGGAGTGGAGATGGATTCAGAGGTCTATGGAGGAGTTTCTTGTGAACCCAAGCCACTACATTTATTTTGCTACATATCTCCCTAATGAATTAATGGCATTCCTAGTGCTAGCATTGAAGAAAATTATGGGATGCCTACAGTGAAAGATGCGTTACTAGCATACATCCCCTGGCCTAGAAGACATGTTGTGCAAGTAAACACACAAGGGAAAAGGGGAGAAGGAATCAGTGGTGGTATGAAGAGATTCATATGCTAGGATACACAAACACACACACATACATGAAGCATGGTTGTGCAAGGAAGGTGAGAGAGCATAAATAAATTAGAACACTCTTAGAAGTGCGAAATTATGGCATTATACTAGGGTGAGGGAACTCACTAGAGAAGGGGCATGAAGGCCCAGTGTATTCACAGGGCTTGGAAGCATGCTACGGAGTGTGGTGAAAAGAGAATCATGTTTTGTTGAGAAGGTGGAGGTATGATGTAGTATGGGTTCTAGTGTAGCAAGTGGATATGTTGCATACTTTGAGACTTACAGTGTTTTCAGAGGTTAAGGCCCTAAGGGTTGTAACATCCCCAACTCCTTGATGGGACTACAGACCCATAATAGAGTATTGCAAATTTTCCAGTAGAAGCATAAAAACCCTTGCAAATTTCCAAACCTTGGCTTATTTGCAAAGCCCCTATGATCACACCAACCCACTGCTAGTCCTCTGTGTGTAGTTAATACCTTGTGTATCTATCAATTTAATTTTACCGATTCTGCCATGGTATGTACCTATACCTCGATTCAATTCATTAAATTATAGAATGTAAAGTTAATGCATAATTCATGCAATACCCAACCATTATGTACCATGCATTAATTCATAATTTAATCACACATAAAATCAACAATTATTCACATCAGATAATCATGAAAAATCGAATAGATACACACAATTACTAAACCCAAACTAAGATTTACAAAAAAATACTTCACATAAACAAATTACAATGCTCACGGACACTTATCTAAAATAGAAGGCCATTTGGTTATAGAACTTCCATGTTCCACCTAGCCATAGACCACACGGTTCATAAAATTTCAATCGCGGGTCACCACTAAGTTGGGGCCTCCATTGCATAGGTAATAGTCTGTACACCAAGTAGAATGCATGAAACACTAGCCAAATTACCAACCCCAATAGCCTTAGCCTCTAACCATAGATTCATTCCTACCACCATCCTGTGCCCATGTAGTGCACATGTTTACTAATCCTAGTAGTCCCTTAGGTCTTGGGCCACCTCCTTCTAGGGAACTTAACCACTGGATAAGGGAAGTATTATCTCTACAACTTCCAAAAGCTCTTGCTACTCTTTGAGGATTATAGGTTCCCTTCCAGTCCAAACCAAACAACGCTAGTCAGTTATAGTGCCATGAGCAATGGACCCACCAACTGGCCACCAAACTGAGTTACACCAAAAGTCGATGGATTCCAAAATGAATCCATTTATTCCGCTCTGTAGCCATAATCCCTTATCTCCAGGGCTCAGCTGAATCCATCCATAATTGATAAAAAAAAATAAATGTAGAAAATCTCTTCCTAGGAAAAACCATTCACTTTTATAAGCATGGATTTCTCCTACCATGTGGAACCTTTTAATTCCACATGGTCTTTAGTGCCTTTTCACTAAAACATTATCACACTTGAACTGTTTCCATTTTTTGATAATTTTTCATGCTCCACATACTCTTTTCCATGGATTTAGACTGTAACCAGTTTATTTTATTAATAATGATCATTTTTTACATCATGATTACAATTTTAGGCTCTCCAACCTCACAATCTATAATGGCATGTCATTGAGCATAGTGACCCCAACAAATATATAAGAATATTTACATGGGCACATAGGCCCCCAAAATATAACTTGCCTCGCTAGCTTGATGATCCAGGTACATATTGGTGGCCACATACATATTCCACTTGGACCCCAACCATTGTTTCTTTTAGTTTCCTTAATTGTAGCACAATTTACTATTTTTGGAATTTTTTTTGGTCCTAAACTTTTGGAGTTGTTTTGAGGCCCTAAACGATGTTTTTTTGGAAATTGGCGAACATGTGTTTGGCACTAACATTTACAGTCAAAATTTGTATTCCTCAGATAGATATTCTAAAGAGGTATCATACTCGTCAAACAAATATCATATGCCAAATTTACGATCCTCAGAAGTTGATGTACCAATTTACCTCGACGAGGCCCATAGACGTTTTGCGCTTCATCTCCTAGGGTTATGTTTTTGGATGTTTAGGGTTTTCCATTATTTCTAAATAATAAATAGGTCTTGGGGCCTCATTTTAACATAGTTTAGAAGGCATGTAGCGTGACATCTCTTCTCAGAGATAAAATACCATTGAGTGAGATAGTTTATTTCCTTTCTGCATGTAAACAAGTTTCAGTACTTTGTTATTAATGAATTAAAGTTTTGTTTTTGTTGTATAATTGTGTTTCTGTATATATTTGTATTTAATTTCATTCCTACATAAATCTTGATCAATGGTATCAGAGAGGTCCAATATTTCTCTATTTTTCTATGCATGTCCCTAATGAGGTCAGAGTATAAGGATTTATGGCTTGAATTTTTTGAACCTTTGCAAAACCATCCTCGCCATCCTTGACAACTTCTGATGGATGAAGAAAATAAAGATGAGGGAGTAGGAGATCTTTTTAAAATATTTCTCAATGAAGCCCTCGAGTGAGAATGGAACGAGATGATGGACAAATTTTCCTACATCCTTTGGCAGATGCCCATAGGTGACACATATTCATCTAACAACCACCCTGGAGGTGCCACTCCCTTAAAGGTACAAGTAAAATTTAACATTCCCATATTTGAAGGCTAAATATATTTAGATGTCATAGATAAATGGTTAAATATGCTGGAAGTATATTTTTCGGTTCATGATTTTTCCAATAGGGAAAAAATTACTTTTTCACTCCTTAAAGCCTCCCCCCACATCAGGGACTGGTGGGAAACCTGCTATGAGTAGAGGGACGAGAGGGAACCCTTACTATTTTTAGCCGCACCCAATTGGATTTCTTTCTGAGACACCATCAAGGAATAGTATTACCTTATCAAGAGCTATCAAGATAAGTACATAAAGTGGACCACACTGTAGTAGTGAAGGGACCAAGACATGCCAAAGTTCACAAATATTTACCCTTCTCATGAAGTTCGGCATCAAGGATTCTGAGTGAAACTTTATACTCAAGTATCGTGGATGTCTACACAAATAAATCTATGATGAGATGGAGTTCCTAAATATTTTCTCACTTGGTGCCACCTACCAATACACTGTCAAGATCGACTAGAAATTTAAATAGAAGAAATGAGACGTTGGATCTGTAAATACAAAGAAAGGGAACGACACCCCCAAAGTGCAGAACAAAGGAAAAATCCAAGGAGGGGTGACCTAAGACAAACTTTTGAAGCCGCAAGAAAAAAAAAACCACAAAGATAAATAAGGACATAGGAAATTTGTCTGAGTTCCATAAGAGCCCCACTCACAACACATGTGAGTGTCAATCCAAGCAGACATTGATGGCCGAGTTGATGGCCTTAGAATCGGATGCATGTTTCGACTTTGAGTCAGAACCTAACAAGGGGAATTCCAAAGGGAAGAAGATTATTGATGTGGAACCTAGTGCCATCATTACCCCCACCAAGATCTAGAAGATTGAGCTTGAAGTTCCAGAGGAGAGGGAGGGTCTCTTCCACTCACAGATGTGGGTAAATAATTCATCATTGCAGTTCATTGTTGATAATGGGAGCCAAAAGAACCTTATTTCAATAGAGGTCGTGAAGCACTTGGGCCTACCAACCACACTACACCTGCACCTATACACCATCGGGTGGCTTCACCAAGAATGAGATCTTTGTGTCATCTAGTAGTGTTGTCTTCCCTACAACATCAATGCCTTCACGAACGAGGTACTGTGTGATGTTAATCCTCTTGAATTTTGTGATTTATTATTAGGAAAACCATACTTGTAGAAGCGACTCTGAGTCAGAACCTAACAAGGGGAATTCCAAAGGGAAGAAGATTATTGACGTGGAGCCTAGTGCCATCATTACACCCACCAAGATCTAGAAGATTAAGCCCAAAGATCCAGACGAGGGGGAGGGTCACTTCCACTCACATATGTGGGCGAATAATTCATTGTTGTAGTTCATTGTTGACAATGGGAGCCAAAAGAACCTTATTTCAGCAAAGGTCGTGAAGCACTTCGGCCTACCGACCACACCACACCTGCACCTATTCACCATTGGGTGGCTTCACTAAGAATGAGATTTTTGTGTTAGTTAGTAGTGTCGTCTTCCCTACATCATTAAGCCCTTCACGAATGAGGCATTGTGTGATGTTAATCCTCTTGAAGTTTGTGATTTATTATTAGGAAAACCATACTTGTAGAAGCATCATGCTATGTATGAGTTGAGGCCCGCACTATTATTATGACTTTGAGTAGTGATGTATATATAATATTAGAGGTAACCCCACCTAAAACCATCTCTTTGATCTATTATAATAAATGTTGTAAGATCATCTTCTAGAACCATTTTTTTTCTTTTCGGTTCATTTTCAAGCTAAGGGGAAGATCATATCCATATTTTTGGCCCTCGTGAAGGGTTCCACCACATAGTATAAGCATGTGGATAAGGTCATGGAAGAATACGGCGAGAAATTCTCCTAACTCATAGGTGTACCTTTGCACTATCAAGTCAAGCATTCGATTGATATGACTCGTGGAGAACCTATACCAAATGGGTTGATATACCCTGATTTATTATGGAAAATGAAGAAACTAAGCGGGAAATCTAGGAGTTTCTACAAAAAGGGCACATCCAAACAAGTTCCTCACCTTGCAGTAGATCTATTATACCTGTACTAAAGAAAGATGGGACCTGGAGACTCTGTATTGGTTATTGGGCACTAAAACAATCACTATCAAGAATAGGTATCTAATCCCATGGATTGATGATCTTCTTAACCAACTCAAAGGGGCCAATTATTCCAACAAGATCATTTTAAAGTATGCTTATCACCAGGTTCCAATAGAACCCACAGATATATCAAATGCCATCTTCAAATCCAAGGAGCACCTTTTTTAGTGGTTGGACTGCCTTCCGGGTTGACAAATGCCCTTGCAACTTTTATGAGGCTGAGGATGACATACTCATCTTCAAAAAGAGTTTGGAAGAGCACTCGCAACACTTTTGGTAGGTCCTTCAAACCCTAGAGAAGCACAAACTATGTGCCAACTCAGAGAAATTCGTCTTTCACATGGGCCATGTCTAATACCTAGTTTACATCATTGATGAGGAGGGTGTGGATTTGCATCCTGCTAAGATCAAGGTCATTCAGGATTGGCCAGCCCCGACCACTCTAACAGAGCTTCACAACTTTTTGGGCCTTGCCAATTTTTATCAGAGGTTCATGTTGGAATTCTCTCTTATCACTTGGCCTTTGAGTCAATCTACCAAGGGAGGAGAAAAAGAAAAGTTTTTTTGGTCCAAGTCCCAATAGAAAGAATTTGTTGAGCTGAAGCAATGCCTCTGCTATGCACCAATACTTACATTGTCAGACTTGCAACAACCATTGAAATTGAGATAGACACCTTTTACTATGCTATTGGTGCAGTTTTCACTCAACAAGGGCATTCAATGGCCTATCGCATTGAGACAATTTCTGACACAATTTGAAAATACCCCACCTAAAACAAGGAGATGTATTCCATCATCTGGGCTTTCCAACAATGGAAACATTACACTTTGGGAAGGAGACTATCATCCACACATATCACCAACCCCTGCAGTTTATACAAACCCAACGAAAGTTGCAGAATGATTGCTGCCAGAAATGGTCCACATATTTGCAACAAGTCCATTTGAATATCAAAAACAAGAAGGGAAACACCAATCATGTTGCATATTTCCTTAGTCGGCCACTGGTTGCATCACTGATCATTGTTCTCAACTCTTGTGGCCATAAGACCTCTAGATGGATGCAACTATATAAAATTGATCCAGATTTTTCCACCACATAACATATGCTAGTGGATGGAAATAAAGTTCCAGAATTCCACCTCTAGGATGCAGTATTGTGCTACCTAGGCCACCTTTGTGTTCCTGAAAATTGTGGCCATACTATAGAAGTATTTTTACTGGCCAGATATCCAATAAAATGCTGGAAAATATATCATCACTAAGACAACTGTTAAGAATAAAGGCTTGTATACTCCTCTACTTACTCCTTGTCGGACCTAGGAATCCATATCCATGGACCATATGTTCGGCCTTCCTTCTACCAAACATGGCAATGACTATTTGTTTGTGGTCATCAAGAAAGTTTTTAAGATGACCTTATTAGTTGCCTACAAGAAGACTATCACAAGCGAGGCCACTTCTAGACTCTTCTTTGAATGAGCGTGGATACATTTTGCGATCCTATAGAAAATTATATGAGGTCAGGAAAGTAGGTTCCTAAGTGCATTTTTTCAAGCCTTTGGTCATTGTTGGACACCAAGCTCACTAGGTTGACTGCATTCTGCACCTAAGCTGATGGCCAAACATAGGTCCTCAACAAGATGATTGTTCACATACTACAAATGTACAACTCTAAGAATCCATGAACATGTGATGAAATTCTTCCCTATGTGAAACCAAACTACAAAAGAGCTCTCCATAGCTTGAATGACCATAGCCCATTTTAAGTCAACCTGGAGTTTCAACCATTAGAACCCCTTGATGTTGCACTTCTTTTTACAGCAACATATGAAGAATTTTCCCATGTTCAGTCCGAAGTTGATAAATCCACCAGGTTTATTGAGCACATTCAACATATCCACTAGCAAGTTCATGACATCCTGGAGAAATCCAATTCCAAATACAAATAATGACATGATCAACATCAGGTGTCCCATACGTTTTGAGTAGGTGACAAAGTTTCGTTACATCTGTAGAAAGAGCGCCTCGTTGGAGCCCATATTAGGCTTAGACAACTCCGATATGGGTCTTACACCATCACCAATGTTATGGGAGACAACGCTTTTTATCTCAACGTTCCTGGCATTCCTTAGATTGCATCCAATGTTTAACGTGGACCACCTTTGGCCTTACTTTCCACCATTATTGGACACAATAACTCACATCAATAGAGTTAAACCTAGATTGCATGGAATAGGCCACTACTGATCAGATTATGGAAACAAAAATCAAGAACACTTTCTAGAAGAATAATCAATTGTATCAGATTGTCAAAGTTGGCCAATTGTTGCACTGAGGCAAGTGGCTCACCAGGGACCAAGTTCAACAAAAGTTCCCCGTCTCATGGAGGCACTCAGCGCAATGGGGACCATTTTTTCTTAAGTAGAGAGGACTGATCTAGGTGGATATTGGTGGACACCCACCTATTACACTTAGATCCGAACCATTATTTCTTTAACTTTCCTTAATTGTAGCACAATTTACTATTTTTGGCAGTTTTTTGGGTGCTAAACTTCTAGATCCGTTTTGAGCCTATAAACTACATTTTTATTAGAAAACGGGCAAACATGAGACTTTCCTTAACATTTATAGTCAAAATTTGTAGTTTGTAGATATATTTTTTTAACGACGTATCATACACGTCAAACAAAGATTGTATGCCAAAGTTACGACCCCAAGAAGTTGATGTACCAATTTACCCCAATGGGGCTTGTTAGCTTCCTGCTGCAGCAGGTTACTCATATTTCATGATTGACATTTTTACAGGCCAAATATGTCATACTTTGCATGTTGCAATGCTCCATATTTTCTTAACAGTCTCCAAGCGAAGAAGGCTACTCAGTGTTCATTTAATTGCCTTCCAAATGTTTTAGAATTTATCCCGGTATCGCCAATTTTCAGTTAAAGGGAGGTCCAAACAGCTTAATCTTGGTCTCCCTAGGTTTAAATTTCCCGTTTTAGAATATAGAGAATGTAAATCTGTCCAAACAGCTTAATCTTGGCAGATTCTTAGATAGGTAGAGAAGCAGGGGAGACCAACAGCTTAATCTGGGCCCTCGGATGAAATAAGGGTAGTCTGTAGATAGGAAAGAAAGAAAAGAAAAAATAAGAATGGTGGGTCTGCAAGTCTAAGTGTACCCAAATCAAAAGAAGAAAAAATGTTAGGTAAGTAGGCTGGGTAGGTAGTTTGTGGTTGCTGAATCTTAATTGCTGATCAATCCCAGATTTCCAGGCGTCATGTTTACTCAGGACACAATCAGCAGGCAGTTCTATGCGAGAATCTCAAAAGAGGTATAACTAACTCCCCTTCCCCACTTTCCCCCAATCATTAACTAACTTCCCCAAAAGAGGTCAAGATATGCTTGATACCTCTTGAGTTTCATCATTTTCATAGCATTTGCTTGGGTAAAGATCTGCTTTACTCAAAGTTGTTCCATACTCTCTCTGAAGAATGGTTCTATCCCCTTGTAACAGCCTAAGGTCTCTGAACTTAGCACTTTCTTACCATCTCCATATTAACCACTAACATTATTATTTAGCTCTCTATATTTTCCCATCCCCCTACTAAAACTATGTAAATAATCATCCCCTATGTAAATATCCCTCCCCCTGGTTGAAAAATAACCATAAGTACCCCCGGGAATTGCTCAGTTTACCTTAAACTTAGCAAGAACCCTCATACCGCCCCTTCAAACCATCTTCCAAATACAATGGACTCCTTCCAGAGTATAAAATCCCTTTGAGGTGATCGGACCCCTTCCGAAACCTCAAATACCTTTCGCACCCACTTGCTTATTCCCTCCGACCGCAACAAACCCCTTGCTGACTTCCTTAACACTCCGCAGACCCTTGAAAGCCAGATCGCATCGCAAGATCGCAGTTTCCTCTCCATGCAAGTTTTGACCCATCCGTTGCCACTCGACGTGATATCGTGATATCGGCGATCGGCGGTCGCAAGCGCCAAATGTCCAACTGAAACACCTTCCGTTCCCCGCCGATGCGATAGTGCGATCGCATCGGAGAAGTTCATCGCATCGCCTTCAGTGTCAGCACCTCACCATGCCACTTCTGTACCTGGGACCCACCGCATGCTGACGTCAGCAGCCAGAAAGTCGAAAATTCGCGCAAGAAGAGAAATCGCACTTCGAAGCTCCAGAACAAGAAACAGAGGTAGTTTTCGATGCGCGATTAGCGCGAATAGCACATCGCTACGGGAAATAGGCCATTTCGGGGAATCCTGGGGGAATCTTTTGATTCCTTGGCCCGTTCTGCGCCGAAAAGCCCGAAAATCGCCCGATCGTGCCAATTGATCCGGTTTAAAGACAACAGAAGATCGATGACAGAGTTTAAAATGTATCAGATCAAATCATCAGGTATCAAGCGTGTCAAAGAGTATCAGTAGGCGGCAGAAACCATCAATGTAGCGGCAAAGAGTATCAGTGAAAATCTTGAGCAGCGGCCCGAAGCAGGAGAACATTTAATACCTTCCAGCTGAGTCAAAGGAAGAGGGTGAAGCCACTCAAAGCCCTCAAATAATAATCATTGCACATTTAACTCGCACCAGAGTAGAACTACAGTTCCCGAAGCACAATCATTCCAACAGCACCGCATCAAGCCTCCAAGGGCCACATTGTAGTCTTTTTCTGATTCAGCTACCTCTAGCGCAGCCAAAAAGATTTACCTGCATTTAATTCTAGCAACACTTAGATTTTTGAAGAGTTTTTCTAGCAGACCTGTCTAGGTTCTATTGTAATAAATGTCTTTCCGATATTTTGCTTATAAATACCACCCTGAACAATGTAGTGAGGGGTTGGTTGGTTGGTAGGTTGGTTAGTCAGTGAGTCTAAGACATTACTTAGTTTGCTTCCCAGCAATTTCTCCAAGCAGAGACCCGCACTGTAACTGTCATATTTTCTATAATCAAAGATTGTTGAAAGCGTGGATTTCGAAACTACTTGATGTGTTCAATTGGCCAAGGAGTGATTACGGAATTCCTGTGCTTCTACATGATTCAATAAGTGTTTCTCTCCTCTGTTAATTTTCATTTTTTTACCACCGTTCCGCCTGCTAAGTTGCAGGAAAAAATAATAGCTTAAGATTTGTTTCACTACACCTTAAGTTCAATTTCTGCATTTTTCTATGTTTTCTTCAGAAATAGCTATGAGCATGTATACTTAAATGATCTTGTTTATGTTGTTTCTTTCACATATGAATGAATGTTTAGGAATTCTTAACTGCTCCTAGATCCCCATTCATCAATTTCTCCTCTTTTTCAGCATGATGAAATGATTCTCCTTTGCCTTTCATCCCTGATTTTCATTCCATCCTTTCAGTAGATTGATAATTGCATCCTGTGTGGCTATCCCACTCCGTAATCCCCTTGTGACCAAGAAAACGCTATAGAAAGCCTTAATCCACGACTCCACGCCCAATGGTTCGAAACTTATGACACCTTACCTTGCCTCTTTGCTTGAGATTCCTACCTTCCATCCAATCACAAACAAAACACCCCTGAGCCAAAAGCTAGCCTAAAATCATCAACAAAGTTGAATCATTAAAGAGAGAGCCCTCTCTGATTGCAGGTGGGCTAGAACCTGCAATCCAAAGATTGGTTTGTGGTTACCTCGGCCGTATCCCTATAAGGAGCCTAGGGACAACCTGAGTGATAACAGGGCCCACAATCTTTTGGTGCTTCATCTCATAGGGTAGGTTTTTGAATTTTATGGTTTTCCATTATTTTTCAATAATAAATAGGCCTTGGAGCCTCATTGTAACATAGTTTATAAGGCATGTAGTTGCGACATCTCTTCTCAAAGATGAGCTGCCATTGCATGAGCTAGTTTATTTCCTTTCTACATGGAAACAATTTCAGTAATTTGTTATTAATGAATTAAAGTTTTGGTTTTGTTTTATATCTATATTTCATTTCATTCTTGCATAAATCTATATCACTTGATCAATTTATATAAATTTTGGCTCATAAACGTAAATTTTACAGGCACATGATATTTACATCACTAGGGTTAGGTAGGGGTATTACATTCCTCCCCCACTTATTTATGCACTATCACCAGTGCATCATACACACACA
>APFE031490701.1:18148-31091 GCA_000404065.3 Pinus taeda | reverse complement strand
ATAGATATATATCTATATCATGGGGTTATGCTCTCAAATGGCCCACATTATCTCACTACTAGCTTGACACAAATACCTAATCTTATTGATTTCTTCTTTGCATTTAATTTCAAGAAGACATGGTCCCTAATTTTAAATTCCCATTTATTTTGTTTGTGTTAGCATAACTTTTCTTCCTATCCTATAGGATTTCAAATTTGTTTAATTTTTACCATCTTCACTTCCATATTATTGATAAAATTTAATCCAATAATAGCCTTGTCCATTGGATTATCCCAACTCACGGGTGTATTACACTTTATTCCATATAAGGCTTCAAACAAGTTCATCTTCAATGATTCTTGGTACTTGTTATTATACACGAACTCTACCAAATGTAGGTAGTTTTCCCATCTTGATGGCTTATCCATTACATACATCTGAAACATATCCACAATTACTTGATTAACTCTTTCTGTCTTCCCATCATAATCTAGATGGTATGTTGTACTAAAATTTAAATTAGTACCCAATCCTTTAAAAAATCTCATCCAAAAATTAGATGTAAACTTTGGATCACTTTCTGAAATAATTGCCTAAGACATTCCATTTAGCCTCGTAATTTCCCACATATAAATTTCAGCTACAGTATCTTCCTTATGCATTGACTTCGCTGGAGTAAAATGGGTATCCTTGTTGTGTTTATCCACCACCACCATTATAGAATAGTGTCCTTTTTCATTTCTGGGAAAGTTGGAAATAAAATCAATTAATACCACCTCCCATTTCCACTTAGAAATGGGTATTGTCTATAGAAAGACAACTGGTTGCTTATACGTAACCTTAACTCTATGAAATTATAGGAATCTAAATATATAATTAGCCACTTCATTCTTCAAGCATAGCACAAATTATTTATTTTTAATGGTTGTAATAACTTCCAGGTAACCTAGGTGCCTAGCATAATGCACTTTGTGCATTTCATTTAAAAAGAGTTCTTTTAATTCTTCTACAGTATGCACATAAACTTGACCTTTATAGAGAATAATCTCATCTTCTCTCATCTCATAATTTGTATATTTTACCTACACATTCTCTTGATGTATGTTACCTTTTATCTCAACATACAGCTAGTATGAATTCCCATCTTCGACAATTTTATTTAATAAATCATCCTTGTAAATTCTTACTTTTGTAGCATGCATAATATGCACCTTGTGGCTGAACGCATAAGCTACTTTATTTTATTTTCCCTTAGTATGTTTAATATCAAAATCATACTCAACCATCAATTCCGACCATCTAATTTTCAAGCATTTAAATTTAGTTTCTTAAATAAATGTTTTAACCCATAATCGTTAGTATACAACTCATACCTTCTTCCCATTAGGTAATGTCTCCACATTTTAAGAGCATGTATTATAGGTGATAGTTTCAAATCATGGGAAACATGACTCTTTTTGTGCTCTTTTAATTTTCTGGCTCATATCATATCAAATGTCTGCTCTTCTTGATTACTCCTCCCAGTCTTTCCCTACAAGCATCTATGCATACCAGGAAATCCTCATTTGGATCTACAACTTTTAATAATGGATCACTAGTTAACAAAGCCTTTAAATGCTAGAAAGCTTCTTCACACTTAGGTGACCATTCAAAATTTACACCCTTCTTCTGTAAAGAAGTGATGGGATGGCTATCCATTTGGAGAATTTGGAGGTACAAAATGGACCTCAAAACAAAAAATTTACTAACTAAACTAACTTTAAAAGAATGAATAGGAATCAAGATGGTGATGTCATCACTAGGGATAATATTTTTGGAGGGAAAATAAGAAAACTACTTTTTTTTATTATATGTTCAACTTATATCCTTGTAGGTTCACTCAAATTTCAAGAGTGGACACCTATTGGATGGGGAATTAAATTCCACATCCAATGAGTACCCACTCTGCATACGTATGAGTAGATCCACATAGAAAGAAATTGAGAATATATGAAAAACAAACCCTTTTCATGCATTTTCAATTTCTTTCCATGTAGATCTACTCGAAAGTATGCAGAGTGGCTACTCGTTGGATGTGGAATTTAATTATGCATCCAACGAGTGTCCACTCTTCAAATTTGAGTGAAGCTACAATGATATAATTTGAAAATACAATTAAAAAAGTAGTTTCCTTTCTTTTTTCTTTAAAAATCCATGTCTTTTTTTTATTATTTTAACTATTATTTAAATATTTTCTTTAGGAGGCCCATTTTAGACCTCGAAATTCCCTTAATGCTTTGAATTCCTTGAATAAATATTTTGTAATAACTATCTAGGCCCATAACAAGCCTCACCTTTGATACACTTTTAGGGATTAGTCATTCTCTGATGGCCTTAATCTTTTCCAGGTCTACTTCTATTCCATCATCATAAATAATATGACCCAATTAATGTATTTTCCTCTGGTAAAATGAGAATTTAGTCATCTTGGTATATAATTGTTGCTCTATGAGCATCTATAGAACTAGCCTCAAATGTCGTTCATGCTCTTCTTTAGATTTAAAATATACCAGTATATCATCCAGGAAAAAAATACCAAATTTATCGAAACAATTTTTGAAGATTCCATTCATCAGGCACATAAAAAATCTTGGTGCATTGGAGAATCCAAAAGGCACCACTATGAACTCATAATTTGAACATAACAATTTCAAAATGTTGTTTTGTTGATATTCTCCTATTTAATCTATAGCTGGTGATACTTGAATATCAAGTCAATTTTGAAAAACACTTTATCTCAGCTAATCAAATAAATAATCTATCTTCACAAAGTGTATTTATTTTTAATTATTACTTTATTCAATTACCGAAATCAATACATAGTTGCAATGTACCATCTTTCTTTTCGATAAAAAGAACTGGAGCACCCCAAGGTGATACACTGGGTCGTATGTATATTTTCTTTAACAAGTTCTCCTATTGTATCTGCGATTCCTTGAGCTTTGGTGTGCTCATCCTATAGGGTGCTTTATATACCGAAGAAGCTCTAGCTATCAAATCAATGGAGAAGTCTATATCTCTCCTTGGAGGTGATCCCTGAATGTCAACAAACATAGCTAAAAATTCCTTCAATAGCTTAGTAGAATTTCAGCCATACCCCTCCATGGTCATGTTCCCCAACTTGAGCTCGAAAATTTCCTGCATTTTCCTCTCATAATAACACTTATCTAAGTATTTCCTTTGAAAATATTCCTTAAATTTCCTCCATGTAATTTTCCTGTCATCAAAGTGCTTCACTTCCTTGAGTTATTCTGACCACAAATTTTCCTTTTCTTTATGATGACAAATGGCAATTCAAGCTTCCAAATTAGTGTAAAAAATATATAGCTTTAGCTACTTCCTCATTTCCATTAAACAAGCCTCAACTTCCTCTCCTTTCTTATGATCCTTGTTAACAATGGGAGGTTTAGCTTTCCCAAGTTCTCCATGAAAATTATCATGGTCAAACATTCTCCTTTACTTTCTTACTAGTGATATGCTTGGGCTACAACCCGATTCTAATGAAGCATAAGCCCTCTAAGTGCCCCTTCATGATGTATGGTATTGTTTTGGGGCAACACTCCTAGAATGCCCTGAATTCATAGCACCGTTTCCTTTGACTTGTGAATCATGTTCTCCACCTAACTAGAATCATATGACTGCTTGAATTTCCTATGCAATTTATTTAAAATATGAAAAAATTGAGTGTTAATCTATTGCTTCTCTCTCATCAATCTCTCATTGCCAACTTTGTAGCTTTTTAGGTTTCTCATAGTTTATTTCGAATATCTATCCTCTATTTCCATGCAAATATGATTCTATACCAGCATTTCCCATGCTGATATTCATAGCTCTAACCTCCGTTTCTTGGCTATATGATTCTTGAGCATCTTTTGCACTTTAGGTCCTCATTTTGATTTTTCTCCCCTTTTACCTTGCAGTTTTCCTTTGGAATTTTCGCAAAACATTTTCCCAAAATCAAAATTCTAATTTCACTAGTTTATTTCTACTATCAATAGCTTTCTATTGACTATATAATTTCCCAATTTTGATACATAAGCTAAAAGTTATGCCCTCAAAAGATTTGACCCGTCAATCCCAAATTTTTCGTTATAACTCTTATAAATTTATTATGACATTTTCACAAAATATTTAAACCCTAAGATAAATTTTTGGTTGATATAAATATTATGCTCCTAAAAAAGTTTGGTTTTACTATTTGTTTTCTCAATTTTGACTTTTAGGCTGATGTTTATGGACTTGGAAAGTTTTGGTCTATTTACACTAATTTGCATATCTATGACAACACACTACTTTCAGTTTTCTAAGTAGTAGCATATTAAAATTTCAAATATGACTTCATGGTGGGTTTCTACACTCCCATATATTTCCATTGACTACTTCAATGCCCAAATGTGAGCCTTGATTACGAAGCTTTTCCCTTTTAAAGTTCCAATTTACCCCATTTTTCCTTCATATTGTTTTGGTCCTAAATCCTTCATACCAACTATAATTCGTAATTGTAATATCAATAAAAAACTCTCTTCTAAGTCTTTCTCCTTTAATTGCAACTACTTATACCATCAATAAAATAGTTTCCAAAGGGTTATGCCACCTAAAAGCATAGTTTAGGGCCTCAAAATGCATTATAGGTAGTTGACCTAAAAACTTGATGGATTTTTAGAGGAACTAGATAATATTTCAATTGTTTTGATCCCATGAATATCAAATTTGCTTGTAATGATGTATGATAGCTATAATTGTACTGTAACAGTAGTCTAGTATATCAATACCCCAATGTGTTGTTTCTTCCTTCCTTCATTTGCTGGTAACCCCTATACCAACTCACCTTTTCCTTTGTTCACCTTGGATGTGAACTGACTTTCTTGACCTCTTTTACACTAGACATGCATGAAAGTCATGTTTTTTCATGTTGACCCTACCTTGGCCTTAACCATTCACATGTATCTTTCATTTGCTAGGGGATCAGTTGGCCACAACTAAGTGAGAGTTCCAATTCTACCTTTTGCGATTGTGACGAACTTTCCCTTTCAGGTTAGTTACCATGTCACTATTCTTTGCAAACCCATAAGTCTATCCCATAGCTTGCACTAATCTATATATATATATATATATATATATTATATATATAATATATTATATATATATATATATATATATAAGGAATTTTCATATATCCTACCATTCTTATGATTTATTATCTAAATTGATGTCTACACCCTAGAGCCCTAAACCATTCTCCATCATGTGAAGAATCTAGACCTAGCCCACATTTAGGCCTACCCACCCTCATTCCCTCATGCTCCATGTGAGGTATCAAACCTTCACAACTCCACACTAGCATTGTTGTGGCACACCAGGACCTAGCCCATATATGAGCCTCTAGACTACTATTATCCACACTTTTGGCCTAGACCATATATGGACCTCTAGACTACCATGCATCCAAGTGTGATTGATTATTAAAAACCTTAGGATCACAGACCTAAGTTCTGACGTGGGCCCCAAATCTACTTCATTGAACCAAGTATGACCTAATGGTAATAAAACTATCACTATTCACCCCAAACATTTGGATTCACATACTTTCCAAGACTAACCCAAATCTTGCCACCAAACACATGAATTTTTTTCCTTATTGAACCAACATGAATTTATAGGTTTTCCCTAAGTTATTCTATAGAATTAACCAATCATTCAAACAACACATGGTTCTACCAAATTTTTAACAATGACCATAATTACCACCTTGTAACCATAGGTCTGATAACTACCATAATTACCACCTGAAACCCTACCTCTGACAGTGATTTAGCCATGATATGGCGGTAATTCCCACAACCATGTTGACGAGAAATTTCTAGACACCCCTATATGATTGTATTCTGTGAATTTATCCCTTTGTGGCTAAATTTCACCCACAAACCTCCAATTTACAAACTAAAATACCCTTTAAGATAAGGCTAGGTGCCCTTTCATGGTATCCATTTTTAAACTTTTGGGGAAATTTCCACTATTCCCACCATTTTGACTTTTGTCAAGCAGTTAGTGGGTAACCCGTAAACATTTTCATTTAACTATTTTCGTTCCAAGCAAGCCGAATGCTACAACTTCAGATCTTATACCATTATGTAACATCCCCATCCCCTTATTGGGAAAAACTACCACACAACAAAAATCTGGTAACTCCAAATTTTACAATGGATGCATCAAAAGGCTTGTACATTTCCAAACCCTGGTTCATTTCTAGAACCCCTCTGGTCAAACTAGTCCACAATTGGTCCTTTATGTGCAATTAATACTTTGTGTCTCTATCAATTTAACTATACCAGTTTTTCCATGGTATGTACTTATACCTGGATTCAATTCATTAAATTATAGAATGCATAGTTACATGTGAAGTTCATGCAATGCCCGACCATTATGTACCATGCATTAATTATGCATTTAATAACACATAACTAAGGAACCAACCCTAGTATCCTAAACATCCAACCATAGGCTCATTCCTTCCATCAACCTATGCCCAAGTGGTGCACCCCTTCGCTGCAACTAGCCATCCCTCGAGTCTCGTGCCACCACATTCTAAGTCACTTCACTGTTTGATAGGCATGGTCTCAACTATATGGCTTCCATAAGATCTCGTTGCTCTTTGGTGCTTCTAGGTATCCTTCCATGCCAAACCAAACAACACTAGTCAATTACAAGTCCTTGAACTCCATACTCATCAACTAGTCACCAAATTAAGTTACACCAGAACTCCATGGCTACCAAAGTGAATCTATTGATTCCATTCCCTAGCTATAATCCCCTACCTCCAAGGCTCGCAAGAATTCATCCATAACTTATCACTAAATAATTTCCAAAAAATCCCTTCAAGGCAAAACCATTCACTTTTATATGCATGGTTTTTTCTTACCACATGACACCTCATAAATTACATGGGCATTAGTTCCTTTTCACCAAGACATCATCACACTTGAATTGTTTCCCTCTTTCCATGGATTTTCACAACCCCCCATACTCTTTTCCATGGAGGTGTTCTGTAGCCATCTTATGTTATTGATAATGTACAAAATTTACATCATGATTACCATTTTAGACTCCCCAAAATCACAACCTATAAAGGCATATGTTCCCAAGCTCAATGACCCCAAATAATATATAAACATATTTACATGGGGATGCAAGCCCCCAAAATATGCTTCAACTCACCAACCTGATCAATTTATACATATTTCGGTTAACCAACCTAAATTTCACATGTACATAATATTTAGATCACCAAGGTTGAGCAGGGGTATTACAAGGGTGGACTCTGGATTCCCATGGAAACCTATTAGGTGGAGACACTGTGTGATCTGGATTCCTGTAAGGTAGAAGGTCGAGGCACTTGTGGGCTATGGGTTCCTGTAGTGCAAATCAAGTGGAGATACCAAGGGATCTATACTCTTGTAGTGTTTGATTGATGGAGCCACTATGTGTTCTAGACTTTTGCGGGGTCTTGAAGGTGGAAATTTGTGTTCTTTGAATCCCTGATGTGCTTAATGAGTGGAGACACTATGTGATCTATAGTCATGGTTGCCAAGCGGAGACACTGTGTGCTCTAGATTCCCATGTGATTTGGTTAACTACACTAATGTAAATATCTCTTGAGCAATTCACTCCTTAGATTCTAAATCTGGCTTGAAGGTGGTTTGTTGCAATAAATATTGCAGTGCGGCTAGCTTAAGGTTGGGTGGAGAGTTGAAGTCCCTTCCTTAGTTGTAATTAATTCAATTGAGGATGTATAGATACAGTGAACTTACATGTACTTGTGTAGGCTATGGATAATGCATGAGGTTTTTTATGTTTATGACAATGAATATATCAACATCAGTTATTAGAGGGACATATTACTCCTATTTATTTACAATGATATGCTTATGTGAATGTGATCATGCTTGGAAGGCATTACATAGCCTGTGTTGCGATATGTTCCTAATCTGCAAATCTATTTACATGGTATTATATGAATACTAGATATGTTTAGTTAGTTGTTATAATGTATGGATTTCCTTGTTTTTCCATGACCATGTGTTCTTTCCTGATTAAGGTTGTTGATTGTCTTTGCTACAATGTATGATTTATTAGTAGCTTTGATAATGTGAAATACCCATTCTGGGTTAGGATATTTTGTTACTGTTGTGTTGAGATGAAGAGTAGTGTGGTTATGGTTTGGCTTGTTTCAGTTCCTAGTAGTAGACTTGATTGTAGATTCATTTATCATATCATGGTCAATAAAAGGTATATAAGTCATTAATGTTGGAATGGTGATTTTCATTCCTACAAAACTAGCATTCTAAGTAATGTTAGGCTTTGAGGAAAGTTGGGGTAAAGCCCCTAAAGCCCTCAAAGTGTCATAAAGCCTGTACTCATATTTGGGCTAGATATTCTTTTCAAGTTTGGAAGGTGCATCTAGGAGTTCGAACATCTGGGCCATTTGTGCTTGTGCACTTTTGTGGAAGTGTCAGATTTTGACTAATCGAAATAACTAGAGCAAAGAGTGAGTAAAATGGCTTAAATCCGAGGTGGGACACATTTATAAGTTGAAGGATTCGAGCCATATTTTCCCATGGGTCGGATATCGTGTGAAGCTTGGAAATGGGGCCATTTAATAATTTTTTGGCACAAAGTTATATGTCATCATGAGAGATAAATGTACCTAGGAATCCATGACATCCAAAGATGTGGACAAGGCATTAATGCATCGAACATTAGAACTGGATCAGGTTTGGATATGGCTAAGGATATGTAGTGATTTGAATGTATCCAGGGATCTAGGGGTTCAGGAGTTTTTCCAGGTGCAAACTTCATTCACAACTTGATATCACTTAAGGTTAGATAAAAAGTAATTTTCTTGCATTGCCCAAAAGGTTCAGTATATGTGGGACCCAAATATTACGATGAAGTGAAAAGTACCACAGGTGAATGTCTATGGCTATGCGAATGCTATGTCATTGTTGTGGACAATGTGGAAGGACCACATGGGTAATGTGAGGGTGACATGTGGCAACATCTTTTTGATGTGGTAAGAGTTAACTGGTTTATTTTCGTAAGGTCATAACTTTCAATATGAAGATTGGACTGGGGTGAAATTTATATCGTCAAAAGTCTCTCGACAAGCTAGATATAATGGTGTTTACCAATGTTAATCTCAAAAACATTGGTGAAGAAGGAATTTTGGAATACCATTTCCATTATGAGACCATGTAGGTCGGGTTAGTTGAAAGTAACACCTCCTATCAGCCTAATATTCTAAATTGGTGGGAGGGAGTGTTATACCTTTAGAAACATGTGTTGGTTATATATAAGGGAGTATGACAATTTCGCATGACATCTCGACTAAATAGATAACCTTATATCCTCCTTCCAAGCCTATTATAGACCTTGAAACATATTTCTAGGTTATTGGAGAGGATATTGATGAGGACAAGGTAGCTCATCATATCCTCACAATTAAACAATATCTTACCATTAGGGAGAGGATTGAGGATGAAGAAATCAATAATTTTATTGGCTTTTCCTACTCCTCCTCACACTATAACACAGATGCTCCTAACCACATTATGCGGCCTCATGTTTAGGTCTCTTTATCCACCATAAGTTCTTCACTTCTAAAAAATTAGTCCTTAGTTTGAGAAGACCAAGTGTCAACTTCAGAGACAATTGAAATCAACCTTGTTAAAACCATGAAATTAATTGAGTATAGACATAAGAGAAAAAGGAGTGGTTGATTAATTATTGAAAAGGTACAATGATTCATTCACATGTAATTATTTATACATGAATGGGATCCATCCTAACTTGTCTACACATCACATTTAGATTAAGGAAGGATCTTGATCTATTCGACAACCTCAATGTTGGATGAATTCAACACTGATGGAATTGTAAAAGGGGAACTACATTCTCATAGATAACTTCATATATATAGTTTCCAATATCCAATAGGTCTCCCCTCTTGTCATAGTAACAAAAAAGAATGGAAATTGGAGGATCCATGTGGATTATAGAGAACTCAATAATTCAATAGAAAAGGATCATATACCTCTTTTGTTGATCAACCATGTTTTGGATACAGTTGCAGGAAATAAGTAATTTTCCTTCCTTGATGGATTAAATGGTTACAACCAAATACAAGTTGATCCTAAGGACCAATGCAAAACCATGTTCACCTATCCATGGGTTACATTTTATTATCATGTCCATCTATTTAGATTATGCAATGCTCCAACCACCTTTCAAAGAGTATCAATAGGTATATTTTTTGACCTTATCCACGCTTGTACAGACATATACATGGATGATTTTACCACTTACGACAATGAACTTGATGAAGCCCTTGATAATGTAAAGAAAAATTTCATAAGGTCTAAGGAAAATAGCATTATTATTACTAATAAAAAGTTCAAGATAGCATTAACTAATGGAATTGTATTAGGGAATCATATATTAGCTAAAGGAATCCAGGTGGATATGGAAAAAATTAACATAATACTAAATTTTATTGTTCTATGATCACAAAGAGAAGTATGAAGTTTACTAGATAATGTTGTCTACTATAGTCACTTGATGGAAGATTTTTGATTGATAGCTCATCCAATATTTTCATTACTTACCAAAATGGTTAAGTTTCTGTGGATAGGTAATTGTCATCATTCCTTTGAGGAACTAAATTCTAAAGTGTCACAAGATCCTAGTTTGAGAGGGCCCAATTGGTGTCTTCCATTTAACATCTCTGCAGATGTTTCATATATTTATATTGGATCTATAGTAGGGAAATGAAAAGATAACAATATGTATGTAATATACTTCATCAACAAAAACTTTTCATCAAAAAACCAAACTACACAGCGATTAAGAAGGAATTTCTTATCATTATTCATGCCATAAACAATTTTAGACACTATATTATAGGATGCTTGATAATCTTATGTATGGTTCATGTTACTATTAAGTACTTAAAGAAGAAACCAAGCAGTAATGGAAGAGTTACTAGATGTTTTCTTTTATTGCAAGAATTTGCTATTACCATATTAAATAAACCTGGGATGGATAATGTAGTTATTGATTTTATTTATAGTTTAAAATCTAATGAAAATGAGCCCCTGGTGGAAGGTTCATTTCCGAATGAACATATTTTTGCAGTATCTATTAACTTTCCATTGTTCGTAGATATTGCTAACTACTTGTTTGTAGACAAGGTTATGCAACACCTATCTCTAAAATAATGACAAAGGATCATTAGACAAAGTGGAAAATTCTCATACGTTTATTGATGTCTTTTCTACATAGGATCTAACTTTATTATCATAATATGTGTACAAGAATATGAGGTCCATGAAATACTAAAAGATTTCCATGATGGCCCATGTAGGGGCCACTTTGCTGATAAAAGAATAGGGTACAAGGTCCTCACTTAGGAGTATTATTTGCCTTGTATTTTCAACGATTCCAAGGTGTATATGAAGAGATGTGATGGCTACCAGCATATGGGTAGACTTGTATAGATAGATGAGATGTCATTGAAACCTTAATTGGTGTTGGAACCCTTTGATAGATGCGTCATTGATTTTGGGGGACCAATAAATTCCCCTTCCCATCAGAACTCCTACACCCTATTTTTCATGTATTATGTTACAATCTAGACGGAAGCTAAAACATGCCTAGTGGAAATTGAATAGGAAATAATGAAATTTCTCCATAAATAAATTTCACTAGGTTTGGAATACCTAAGATATAGTGACTAATGGACGGTCGTAGTGTACTTCAAGGTTCATTACAAAACTGAGGAAGGCTTACAAGATCAAGCATAGGGTAACAACACCATATCATCCACAGGCCAATGGAAACACAGTTGAGACTAATAAAAGCCTTGATTCTATCAAGATTGTTAGGGTATACCACTATTGGGAAAACTACAGAGAGAGGGGGGGTTGAATCAATATTTTTAAAACCATTTTAACTTTTTCATTTCATATTTTGATTTATGTAAGCTACTTTCATTTAATCAACCAACATATGTATGCGACTTCAGTGAAAGCAAACATCATATATCAATTAACTTAATTCTTCTTAAGTTCCATCAGATCTTTATATTTAACCAGTGTCTTATAATTAATTTCATCAAACATATATTATGCAGTAAAGAGCAGAATAAATCATCACACATAAGCAACAAAACAACACATGAGAACACAAGATTTTGAGTTGGAAACCCAATGTGGTAGAAAACCACTATTGTTTAAAAAAAATCAAATTTAACACCCATTTTTTTAATTTCAAAAGCCCTAAAAATGTACTTTTTTTCTTAATTTTTCTCCTAAAACTCCTACAAATTTGAGTCTTTTTTTCCCCTCTCTCTCTCTCTCTCTCTCTCTCTCTCTCTTCTCCATATAATATATCAGATATATATATTCATATACTATATATATATATATATATATTATTATATATATATATTATATATATATATATATATTATATTATATATAGTATATATATATATTATATAGTATATTATATATATATATTATATTATATTATATATAGTATAGTTTCTATGTGGGTTTCCTGTTAAGACTTGATGTTCAGTGCCCAAAACCAACCTTCAAAAAACAAAGAAAAATATTGGAAAAAAAAAAGAGTTGGAGCATAAAGACCATAAACCAACAATAAATAAAAGGAAAAATAACCTTTCAAATGCGAAAACTCTCACTGAATGTGTTATCAATGACAATGCATGTCCTCCGCAAAATTGCCCCAAATTTTTTAACAAAACCGAGAAGACTTGATGTGATGTGACAAATAGAAACAATGAATCTTATTATATAGCAAAGATTGTGGGATTGATTTAGTGTTTCTCGAATGTGGGATTAAA